>RAQS01000088.1:0-58020 GCA_003698115.1 Aspergillus sp. HF37
CAACATCCTCAACATCATCAACATCCTCCAGCACCAGCGCCACAACATCAAACCCCCTAGTTCCCGTCGTCACAGTCCCCCCAACCGCCGACGCCCCCTACATGCAGAAAACCTCCGTCCCAGAGGGAACCGTCTTCATCGCCGTCGGCGTCGTCCTCGGCGTCATCGGCCTGTCTGTTCTCGCCTGGCGCGCCCTGGTCGCCTGGTCCGTGAACCGCTCCGTCCGCCGCGCGGCCTTGATGCACCAGCGCCACCACCATCGCCGCGGATCATCCGAATCCAAGGGACTTCTGCGCTCGAAGCATCGGCGGAGGAAACGCAGTTCGAGCTCGCGGGGGTTGTCGTTGGAGAAAATGAGCAAGGACAGCGGCCGGAGGGGTAGCAGAGGAGACAGGGGAGGAGGAGGAGGAGGCGGCGTGCGCGCGGCCCCGACTGTCCCTGCCGTCCCTGCCATTCCTACTACAACTTCCGCGTCCGCAGCCAAGATCCCGACATCGAGTAGCGGGCTGTTCTTCTCTCCCACGGCCGTCAGGGCCGGTTTACATGGCTCTTCCTCCGCGGCTGCCGGCGCTGGTACCGGCGGGAATAGAAGCTCTGGCTATCTCCCAGCGGGGTACTATGCCGCGGCCGGGTCTGTCGCTGGCGGTAGCACCACCAACATAACCAACACCACCACCACGCCCGGACACTCCGCGGCGTATCTGCCCACCAGCATCTCGGGGCTCGGGCCGCAGGCGCATGGCTATACACGCACAAGATCATCGGGCCCGAGTCCGCCGGGCTCGCCGGTTTCCCCGTTTGTGCATGATCCCAGCAGGCACTCGCTCGCGGGCGCGTCGACCAGTACCCTGAATCTGGCGTCGCAGGCATCGCAGGTCCGCGCGCCGAGTACGTATCTGGAGGATTTGTTTGAGAGTCATGCGGCGCCGCCGCCGCCGGCGGGGTCGTCGTCGGAGTGGAGTCATCGGTCTTGATATTTTGGCATTTTTCGGAGGGGATTTTTCTATTCGGCTGCTTTGGTTTTATAGCAATCTGCTCAATTGCATGTCTATTAGGACTGATATCAACATATTAGTACTCTGTCTGCAGTCCCGCCCACCTTGCCCACATATACAGACGAAAAACAAGGAACGTAATCCAGCCATTCTCCGTGCTATACCGACCATAATCAAGCAAAGTGACACCAGCACATGAATCAGAGATGAATCTCGATACGGCGCACAAGACCGCTCAATCTGCGGCGTCCCGTTTGCTGCCGATTTCGCCCAGGAGCACATCGTCAAGGCCGGGGCCACGGTCGTTCCTGACTGCGGGAATTAGCACGGAGCCACGGTACGCTGGCTTGCAATCTTACCCCATTCCGCCTCGGCACGCAGAAAAACCCACATCCACCGACGCGCAGCCTCAAGCGACAGGAGAATGAAGATCCCGCTCTCATTCTCGGTGAGCCACTTCAGGCACGGGACAAATGCACTGAGCCACGAGAACCGCAGCACAAGATCAATCACGATCGCCGAGTAGTACTGTCGGTCCGTGAAGTAGCGATGGCGCCGCAATCCATACGGATGCTCCATATCGCCGCGGGACGCGGAGAAAAGCGTCAGATCCCAGTCTTTGCTGACATCCCAGTAGAACGTGTAAGAGGAGTTGATGAAGCTGAAGAACGTTCTAGACAGCATTGTTAGCACAAGAAGTCCACCCCGACACAGGCGACTTACAAAACCCGAGACAAACTCATTTCGCTATACCCATAAAACTCCATGGGGTTGTAGTTCCTCATTTTTGACGCGAGGAAGATCACAGGAAACGATGTCGAGTACTTCAAGGCGTTGGCCAGGTGTTGGCCGCCACCTCTCCGAGGGCTAGCTCGGCGCACGCGCACGAACTCGATCAAACACTGCCGCAGCCGGATGACGTACGGCGCGGCAATTATCAATGGCACCACGATCGCTTTCCCGCAGTTGCGATCCGGTTGCGACGTACTGGAAATATCCCCCGTGAAGAACATGCAGAAAGTGGCGTATAGATCCCCGAGGACCTTGGCGTAGCTGGTCAGAGCGTCCGCCAGCAAGATGTCGCCAAATTTGCCGTTCTGCGCATCCGCCAGTCCACCAACACTCACGCGCTTCAGAGTTAACAGGAACCGAAACCTCCCCGAACGCGAGAAGCGGTTGATCGGAAGGATAAGGATAATTCCGGCGATGAAGAGGTAGGACTGTGGTATGAAGTCTAGCGACTCCACACGCTCGTGGGATCCACGGGTGGCCGCCCAGAAGATCAAGATCGAGAGGACGAGGGGAATCGTGAGGGTGGTCGCAAGGCCGTAGGCAGAGGCATGATGGAGTCTTTGATTGGGAGAGTTTCGTGGAGGATATCGGATCAGGGCCGGCAAATCCTACTCATTCCATTAGAACCATGGCCATGAAAGTCGGCGGGGAACCCACAATGCCAGCTTTTAGAAGATACTGAAGATTGAACCCCCATGCCCAGAAGCCTGTTACAGTCAGTCGACCCGTCCAAGCAGACTACCAGATTCGGTCGACCGGCATACCAGCTAGCAATATCACAGCCACCCGATAGGGAAACGGAAGGACTAGACTGAAGCCATCCAACAGAGGACGTTGATCAGGGCCGCCCATATTCCATGAAGAACACCGCAGTCGGAGCGTGGGGGCGAGGAGCAACGAAGGAAAGGCGAAACAGGAAGTAAACGAGCGACTGAAGGGGAGGCAGCGGACCCCAAGGAAGAAGAAGAAAGCAACAAGACAGCGACGAGAAGGACGAGAGAAACCACCCACAGGGCTCGGGGAGAGTACGATGCTATGGATTTAGCAACTTTTAGCGACTTCTAGGCCAGGGGCGAGACCGTTGGCCTTGGCCTTGGCCTTAAGTAACCCGTCATGTGACCTGCCACGATACCGAGGATGATCCTACTCCGACTCCCCCGAGTTCATCTACACCTCTACTCCGTTTCTACTCCATTCACCTACGCCTCGACACCTTCCTACCCTCTCTCCTCTCCCACCATGGACAGCGACGACCCTGCCGGCCTCGCCGTCAGCCCCCCTCGGTCCTCCTCCGCCCATTTCTACCCCTTCGCTACCTCCCCCGACATCATCCGCTCCCATGAGAAAGACATCTTCCAGATCAGCAGCCTAGTAAACCAGGCCCAGTCGATAGTGCGCTCCCTCCGCGGCGCGCGATTCGCGCATACCCACTCGGACGCCATCAAATACCTAACGGAGATCCTCTACTTCTCGCTGACCACACTAATCGGGAACCGGACGCTGGGGGAGGAGTACTGCGACCTCGTGCAGCTGGAGGACGACACACTACGACTACCGTCCATCGCACGCCGAGTCGGGTATATCATAAGCGCGATTCTTGTGCCATGGAGTCTGCAGCGCATTCTCCCTGCTTTCCGGCGACGGGTGCGATCGAAGCTGGAACGCAGCATTGCGCGACAGCGCTTCAGGGCGCAGCAGACCGAGGTGTTCGGCTCGTCTAAAGGGGAGGATGGCCAGAAGAAACAGACCCCCACAACACTGCGCATCCAGACATACATCCTCGAGCATCTGGACTCGATCACCTCGCTCTCGCCCATCTACGCCCTCAGCATCACCACGTTCTACTTCACCGGCTCGTACTACCATCTCTCCAAACGCTTGTGGGGCCTTCGGTACGTGTTCACGAAGAAGCTCGACGATGACGAGCAGCGCATAGGCTACGAGGTGCTGGGCGTTCTCCTCGTGCTGCAGATCGCCGTGCAGTCCGTCCTCCACGTGCGGAAGATCCGGTCGAGCATGCAGGAAGACGACCAAGGGGAGGAAGTCGCGTCGTACGGGCTAAAGCGGCAGCAGGCCGACGCGCTGACCCCGTCTATCCAGAACCCCGCTAACCTCCCACCACTCCCTGCTTCTACGCCCCGGTATGATCTCGCCGAGGACTCGAATGCAGTCCCGTGGATCCCCGCAGGCCAGCAGCGCAAATGTACCCTCTGTCTGGAGATGTTCAAGGACCCCAGCGTCACGACGTGCGGGCATGTGTTCTGCTGGGTATGTGTCCGCGACTGGGTGCGCGAGAAGCCGGAATGTCCGCTTTGCCGCCAGGAGGTTCTTCTGTCCAAGGTGCTTCCGTTGAGGGGGTAGTTCGTGGTTATTCTGTACATACCGGTTTATTCCAGTTATACCCAGGACGCTTTTAGCGGCGTATGTGAACCTGCCTCCACAAGTGCTAAACTCGAATGCAGGCAGGCACCGGTAAAGTCATTGCCTAGACTCTGTTATCTTGACTTCCCTCCCCGTGATGCGTGAGGGTTGACATGGCATTATATATATATCCAGCAAAATCGATTTCTTAGAACTTTGAACTGTATTCACTGGCTCTTATGTTCTGCCACTTTGGCATTTAAAACTAATGGCCTTTTAGCGGCTGAATGTGTTCATTTACGTATATACTTTTGGGCTCCCATCCTCTACAATTCATCTTCTACCGACATCTATCTACGCTTTCAGACCCCAAATGCCATCAAATCACCAAATTCTTCGAATATCTCTACTCACATTGCAGATGTAAATACTCGGGGAATGGGCTATATTTTCCGATATGACAGCATTGCGAGATCGTATGGTGTTTTCTACAAATCGAATGAACATATTTCATGCTTTCCTGTATACAACACGAATAAACCCGAAACGCGGAATGGGATATCTCACGCATGCAAGTACAATCCAATGCAATGTGCAATGGTATCAGATATCCACGCTGTAAGAGACAAGAATCGTGTACAACATAAATCAGAGAAAATGGGCCTGGATACAGAAATCGCGTCTGAGCCCATAACCTCTGCTCAGCGAGCCTCGTGGCGGCGTTTGATGCCAGCTGCGTGACCGTGTTGCGAGAAACGGCCCAGTTGACAAAAACGAGGTCCGTTGCTCTTCTTGCACCATATAATAACGTTGACCCCAACTCATCCGGGCTCAAAACACCTAGTCATTCCCACTCGTCTTCCCAGCGTGGACCGGCGCGCTCGGCCTGACGGTCTGGACCTCCACGTATCAGACAGAACCATACTCACGGGAGGAAACGCTGCAATTTTTCCGCGCCAACCAGCCAGTAACTTCCATCAGACCCTGGCACAGACTGGTCACGGCGCTTGTCACTGAAGACGGCCAGAAACCATGAACTGCTTGAAGTTTGGCATCCTTGGATCGATGCGCTTTGGGCCTGTCAATAGACGCTGCCTCTGGCGTAGCAGCACACGCCGTTGCGCCAGACGCACATGCCGACTTTGCATGGATGGATCCGGATCACGTCCCAGCCTCGGCTGTCTTTCAATGCTCTGTCGAGGGTCATGGTGCTTAGCGGGTTCTGCCTTACTGCGTTCTTCCGCGAGTTTTCCCTTCCAGCCACGAGGCTGGGCCACTTGCATATCCCCCGTTGGCCACGGCCACGGTTTGCTGATCGAGGGTCCATTTGGATCAGACCCGAGATTCGAAATCAGTGGGCTGCCATCCGGCTCCTCATCGTCAAGGTTGTCTGGGTCCAGTGTATCGCTAGTATTGGTTTCCTCGTAGGCTCTGAGTCTGTGCACCCAGTGTTGAAAAAGAATCAAATCCCGGCTGATCGGTTTCGAGACAACAAGCGCTTTTTGATCGCTGGCATCCCATCCGCCTAGCCTATGGAGCCTCGCTTCCGCTTTAAGTCGCAGCCAGTTGGTGTGTGCAACCGCCAAATACGCAGATTTGAATCGAGCTCGTCGGTCGTTGTCCTGAAAAACGAACACTCGAAGTCTGTCCTTGTGCCGCCAGACATCCGCATTGTTCAGATTTGACTCGAGTTGTTTTCTCAAGACACTGCTCATGCAAGATATGACTTCTTTTTTGAGCGCCAACATGCCCATGTCAACTACGAAGACGGGCGCCATTACATCCAGCTGGCGCCGGTGCAAGTCCAACAGATCGCTGCGTTGAGATTCATATTGCGGAAAATAGAATTCTTTCAAACAGTCCAGATCGTTCTCGGGTGCAGGACCACCCTTTCGACTGTTATTAGCATGCTCCAGCTTGGCGTCTGACTGTCTTCTCGCTGTAATGTAACGGCTGAGCTTCTTCCTCTCATTTGGAGCAAGATTCAATCTAAAAGGCCAGGCTTCAGCAAATTGAGACATAGACAACCTCCTTTGATGAACGATTGTGCGGTAAAGATGCGACGCTTTCATGAGCTTTATTTGGATGCCAGTAAAAACCGCGTAATACTCTTTGAGGCAATTTTGGAGGCGCTTCCAGAAGCGCTTTTGGGAGCCCTTTTTGAAGCTAGTCGAACGATCTAGCTTTTGTCCCAATGATTTGAGTTCATTCCGGAGATCGATAAAACTCTTAGTTACCGCACTAGTCGACCTGAAAAGGTCATCATGGCCGTGCTCCCAGGCATAGTGGACCTCTAGGGCGGCATCAACACGACGCCTGGCAGAAATCGTGGGCGCAAAGAGCTCGTTTTTGAGGAGGTCAATTTCAGCCAGCTTTTGGCGCCCCGAACTTGCAATTAAGTGCTCAATCATATCCATATGACGCCAGCGAATCTCCCGCTGCTCCTGGAGATATGCATTCCTTAATCGCCCACGTATGACAACAGCTTGACGTCTCAATAAGCTGGTTTCTTCCCCGACTTGCGATATGTTGGTTGCGAGGCGCGAAAATTTCAAGTGACAATACTCGGATATGAGCTGAGGAAATATGGAGCGGAAGGAAGAGAGCTGACGCTCGACTTCATTGACCTCTTTAACGAGCGCTTTGGCAGGAGCGCGAATTTGCCTTAGGCGACGTCGATGTTCTTGGCGGCTTTGCTCCAGGAGACTTTCTTCTCGGCGGTTTTGCTCCAGGCGGCTTTGCTCTAGAGTTCTTTGCTCTAGCTCGGGTGGTTCTCGCCTGGTTTGCCGGGTTCCACCGCTCTTTTCCCGGACATTCTGCCTCTGAACCGTATCATCCAAGCCTCGATGCGTCATAAAACCAACGGGGATAGCTGGACTAACCCGACTCCCGCCATCTCGGCCGGACTCGCCGACATCATCCAGATATTCAGAGTCGTCTGATGACTTCTTTGCATGAGGGAAATCGTTGAATGCCCGTTTCGAGTTGACAAGGGCGATCTGTCGGCCTCGGGACGGCGAGGACAGGTGGAATCTGAAGCATGGCTTCCGAGAGCCTAGGGAGACGATGCAGACATTGCTACTGGGCTGGTTAACTGGTGGAGAGGCCGTGAGATAGGATCAAGAACCAACCGCCGCAGCCCCAAGGTATGCACAAACATGCTATCATGGACATAAAGGTATGGTAGCTGCTCCAGACTGAAAGCGCTCGATTGTGGGGTTTACAAGCGGGATAAAAGATGCCAGGGAAACTCTCATGGTCCCGGCCAGCAGAATTGATAGGCAAAGAGCGAGTCTGTACAAGCAGTAGGGGGACGAGTGCAACCAAGAGAGAGACAGAAGAGGAGAAGCTGTGGAGACCGCCTCGGATAAACCTGGCTCCGGGTATCAGGCGCAATTGTCACTTCGCTCTGTACAGCACTCACCCAGCACACTCTCCTCTCTCCTGCAACTCTCCTGTATTCCTGAGCAGACTGGTTAGCAGTGCTTGCTCGGTTAGCCATCTGTGCCAGGAACTGATCCCTTATCTCGAGCAGAATGGCATCACAACTGCTTCCTCTTGGTCAGCTTGAAATTGCCCTTACCCGGACATAAGCATAGAATCCGTGCTAATACTCCGTCAGAGCTCATCGACAAGTGTGTTGGCTCCAGAATATGGGTCATCATGAAGGGTGATAAAGGTCGGTGCCAGTCCGGCGGACGTGGTTTCTGAGGCTGACCGGCTCGCAGAATTCTCGGGGACGTTGCTCGGGTTTGACGACTACGTCAGTGAGTACGGCAATTGTGTAATGGACCTTGCAGAAGCTAATGTGCCTTAGACATGGTGATCGAAGATGTTACCGAGTTGTATGCTGGGTTCCCTGCAAGAATTGCTGTTTCATAACAATTGGTCCTTGGTTGACGCCATCGCAGTGATTATATGGGGACCCAAGTCAAGTCGCCGAAGATCTTGTTGAATGGGAACAACGTCTGCATGGTATGATCTCACTGTCAGTCTTGTTGCAAAGACTGACGTGCCTTTAGTTGATTCCAGGAGGAGAAGGGCCGGTGGGCGGCTCATGAAGGATGCAACTATGAAGTTTATCCCATTTGGCGATGATGGAATGATTTTCTACTAGATGCAGCCAGAGGATTCAATATCAGTCACGTGCACAATGGCCCTTTTGCCTTGTTGAGCTGTGTTCGAGAATTGCACTCCATACTCTGTACTCCGTGTAGCATCCGGAGCCCGGACTCAAGCAGAGGCATTTTCTACGCCGGTTAGACGAGGCATTTTGGATGGAATCTCCGGCGCAGGTTAGGATCGGATAGTATACTGCGGAGTAAGTTCTAAGCGGCGAAGTCTTTGGGAAGACTCAACGAATCAAGTCGATTGCATAAATGTTCACTGGCGCTCGTGTATTTCCCTGAATGTTGATACGTTGTCAATGGGCTAGAAGGCTAATATTGGAGTAAGTAGTGGTATGACCATGAGACAGCAGACCACCACTCGCCACAGACCCAGACTGGGCCAGAGTTCAAGCCACGAGAATTACCCCGGATTTCGCAGTGCGGAGGACAGCGGAGATGGTGGATTTTGTTACATAACGACATGAGCTGATGGTGGACCGGAGATAACTCTATCAACATCTACAGTGACCTCGGCACTGCAACCTCCAGCTATGTATGGAGTACGTACCATGCCCAGTCAGATCAGTCAATTGGTTTGGATGGATGATCGTGGTTGTGAGGAAGAGTGTACCGAGTCAAAGTATTTTAACCTCACTGTCGCCCGCATAAATTCTGTCTGTACCTACCTCCAGAGTGCAGGGGTAGGGTTAAGTTCGCAACTGAGTCTTGACAGCACGATGTCACGGTAGCCATCGGGAAACAAGAAAGCGACCAGTCAGAGCCCAGAATGCAAGCCGCGTCCCGCGCGCCACCGGGATCATCCCCTCATTCGTATTCTGGCCCGAAGCGCACATGCCTCGCCATGGCGTTTCAGGGAATTCTGGAAGACTGATGGAAGGACACTGCACATGCATCCTATTTAGCCATGTCCCGCAAGCCAAGATATGTGTCAAGCTTAGCCCGACGGTTTCCGAGGGAAATGCGCGGAGCTGAGCTGTCCGGAGGTGTTAGCGAAGCACCGGTGACACGTACGACGACAGTAACCAGACACGCTCTCAATCATATGGAATAATTTGGTTGGCTCTCAACTACACACCTGGAGTATGAGGCAGGTAAGTGGTAATCAGCAGGCGGCTATTGGGCAGGGACAGGAAGCGACACCCGATGTTCTGCTGCTTTTTGCTTCCGGGAGCCAGAACTCAATGGTGCTGGTTGGCGGTCTGGATCTCGCGGAGATCATTCCCCGGCAGGGACTAGCAGCAACATTGGCCTCGCTCGCTCCAATCACCGGGCGCTCGAGTAATTCTCCGTGTATTGTACCTGTGTACTGTGGTATGGTATGTTTGGCCCAGCAGGTAGGAGGTGAATATCCTGGGATGGCCACCAGGAGATAGGATATGATATCCGCAGTGGGATCGATCAGCATCTGGGGACTGGAGCTTCCCCAGACTTGACCCGTGTGACAACCAACCTGTGGGGCTGGAGAACTTCGTATCCTGTCTACACCATGTACAGAGAGAGTATACAGGGTATTGTTGGAGTATGTACAGTACTTACCTTCCCCATATTTGCAGATGCAGCCACCCCCCCGGCCCGGTGCCGCCATCGTAATTCGTCCCTCGTCCTCCATCTCCCCATCCCGGCCAAGAGAACGCTCTACAGGTACTCCAGTCCTCTATTCTCCACGAGGAAAGTGCTCCTGGTCTTTTCCTCCCCAGCCAGCACCTTCCCTCCCCCCTCCATATTTAATCCTCCAGGGCCCTTCCCTGTTTTTTTTCCCCTCCTCCCGTTGTATTTCTCTCCTCCCTCTTTCCTCTCTTCCTCTCTTCGTCCTTCCCTCCATCCACAAATTGCCATTGACTACCATTCTCCCCTCTATTTTTACCACCTTTCCTCTCTATTCAAGGGTCCAGCAACGAGAAAAGGTGGGACATAGTGCCCATCATTTCCTCAACCATGGAGAAGGATTATGCCGACTCCAAAGCCTCGCCCGCCGTGGCTAGTACTACCGATTCTCCCCCAGTTTACGGCGAGGCCGAGTCAGCAAAAGCCAGCATCCCTAGACGCATTTTCGACAGCTTTAGACGAGATCCCAATGCCCATATTACCTCCGGCGCCGCTGGCAAGTCCTTTGATGTCGAACATGCCGCTGAAAATACCGCCTCCTCTCCGCTACAGCGAAGCCTCAAGTCTCGCCATTTGCAGATGATTGCCATCGGCGGTTCCATAGGAACTGGCTTGTTTATCGGAAGTGGCATGGTGGTATGTTGTCGTCAGATCCGCTGCCTTTTCTGGCCTGCGATTAACTCGGTCGTTAGTTGCACACCGGTGGCCCGGCTTCGCTCATCATCGCCTATTGTCTGATCGGCATTATGCTCTATTGTACCGTACACTGCCTGGGCGAGATGGCCGTTCTCTTCCCTGTCGCCGGTTCGTTCGCCCACTACTCAACGCGCTTCCTCGATCCATCCTGGGGTTTTGCAATGGGTTGGAACTACGCCTTACAGTGGCTCATCGTCCTTCCGTTGGAGATTGTCGCTGCTTCCATCACCATGGACTACTGGGACACGCAGGTCTCAAATGCTGTCTACGTCGCTATCTTCTATGTTTTGATTGTCTCGATCAACCTGTTCGGCGTCCGAGGCTACGGTGAGGCGGAATTTGTCTTCTCCAGCATCAAAGTCATTGCCGTCATTGGTTTCATGTGAGTAGTTTATTGTGTTTTGGGATGCGCAGACGCAGCCTGGCTGACTTTCTCTTCACCCCAGAATCCTCGGTATCATCCTCAACTGCGGCGGTGGCCCTAAGGGCGAGTATATTGGCGGGAAATACTGGCATGACCCTGGCGCTTTTCACAACGGTTTCAAGGGCCTTTGCAGTGTCTTTGTTAACGCCGCTTTCGCATTTGCCGGGACGGAACTGGTTGGTCTCGCCTCAGCCGAAACAGATAACCCCCGCAAGTCTCTCCCCACTGCCGTAAAACAGGTGTTCTGGCGTATCGCTCTCTTCTACGTTGTGTCACTCACCTTGATCGGCGTCCTTGTTCCATACGATAGCCCGAAGCTTCTTGGTGACAGCGGCGGCTCTAATTCCGATGCATCGCCCTTCGTTATCGCCATTAAGAATGCTGGGATCAACGGGCTCGACTCGGTGATGAATGCCGTTATTTTGATCGCCGTCTTGTCTGTGGGGAATGCCGCGGTCTATGGCTCTTCCCGTACACTTGCAGCCCTCGGTGAGCAAGGCATGGGGCCCGGCTTTTTGTCGTACATCGATCGCAAGGGTCGCCCAATGTGGGGGATTGGGATTTCCTCGGTCCTCGGCCTGCTCGCCTTCTTAGCAGCGTCCGACAAGCAGGAGCAGGCTTTTACCTGGATGATGGCCATTTCGGGTTTATCCTCTATCTTCACCTGGGGTTCGATCTGCCTCTGCCACATTCGCTTCCGCCGCGGGTGGAAAGTGCAAGGCCATAGCCTGGACGAGTTGGCTTTCCGTGCGCAACCAGGCTGGCTCGGCGGCTGGATCGGCTTTCTCTTTAATTGCCTGGTCCTGGTCGTCCAATTCTGGGTTGGCTTCGCTCCGATTGCATTTGGTCGCATGACCGCTGCAGAGCGGACTAAGAACTGGTTCAAAGCTTATCTTGCTGCTCCCGTGGTGATTGCCTGTTATCTCTATCACAAAATCCGGTACCGTACCCCCCTCTTCGTCAGAGCCAAGGATATGGATCTATCCACCGGCCGCCGGGACCTCGACGTCCAACACCTGATCGCACAGGAGCGGGCCGAGCAAAAAGCGTGGCCGATTTGGAAGAAGATTTACAAGATATTCTGCTGAAGAGGAGTCATGCGACATGCAGGAGTTCTGACGAGGGATTGTTCTTTGTGGTGTCTTTTAAGGACCTGTGTCGTAGCTTTATGAGAGAGTGAATGTACTCCATATGTCTCGACGAACAGAGAGAGCCGGCAAGGTAAACACCGCTCTAGGCTCGGCATGTTTGCATCTGGAGCCCGGCTGTGTAACGGTATTACCGGCTCACATGGCTAATATTAGAAATCCCCTGCGAACACCAGGGTCTTGGCGTTTCGGGGCCGTAAATTACTAGATCGGTGACAGGACCTCAGGGATCGCGGCCAGAATCTCTTCCTTCCTTTCTGCCTTCTCTTGCCTTCGCTGCTGCTGTTAACCCACGCGCTTTCCTCTCCCGCTTGCTTCGCTGCTTCGCTGCTTCTCGTTTCTCCTTTCTTGTTTACTTCGCTTTGTGCTTTCGTTCTCTGAGCTCTCTTTAACTCTCCTCGCGTCAACTGTCTCTCGCCTTATACCTGCTGGGACCCGATCATAGCCTTCCCAAAACGTCCGATCCAGCATTGCTGTCAACCGCTTTGGCCGTTCCTTGATCACCAAGCCAGCGACAGCTGATATTTACTTTCTCTGCTATTCATTTGCATTTGCAGGGAGCTACTGGACGCACTTTCTGGACCAAGGTATTCGGTTTCCCTTGACTTTTCCATTCGGATTTTACGTACCCGACAACTCCTCGAAAACATACGACTGCCTTCGAAGTTCCGTGATTTGTGCCGGTCACAATGCCTGGTTTTTCGGATTCGTTCTGGACTCCGGACTACGCCACGGGCCTGGGGGTGCTTTACGAGAAACTGCAGCAGGGCGTCGCGGAGAACAAGCAAATCCTCACGATTGCTTCTATTCGGTCGGATGCGGATGAACAGTATGGGTCCAGGTTGGGGGATATTGCTCCGACCGTGGATCGGATGACTACGGGCTTTGGCAAGGATGACGGGGCGAGTGTGAGGAAGGTTGGTGGACTCCCGACCCGCTCAGCTCTCTGCGTTCTACATGCTAATGTCAGAGGAACCATAAAGGCCTACGAAGGTGTCCGTACGGAGATGGTCGAGGCGTCCCGGAAACACCAGAAAATCGCCGCGAATATCCGCGAACTCGTCGTGTCGCCGTTCGGCCGCTGGGCCAGCCAGCACGAGGCTCGCATTCAAAACTCGCACGATGACCTGCAGGCTCGTATCAAGCAGCACATCAAGCAGGTCGAGCTGGTCAAGAAGCTGCGGAGCCAGTATTTCAACAAGTGCCGTGTGGTGGAGGATCTGGAGGAGGAGAACAAGCTCGCGTTTCAGGGCCCTGAAACGAGCCCCAAACCTACGCCGACCCCGAAGCTTGTCCTACCTGATGATCGAGCCGACGAAGAGGATGAGGAGCCTGTGGAGCTGGGCGAACGAGTTTATTCCCCGGAGGATGCCAAGGCCCTTCTGACGCACATGCTCGAGAACATCGGAGTAAGGGAGGTCAAGGTTCCAATTATCGGGACTTACCAGAACACATCCACGGGCGCCGATATTGTGGAATACATTCAGAACACCCAGGGAGCAACAACCCTCAGCTACGCAGAGAGCTTCGGTCAGGATCTTGTCGACAATGGATTTCTCCGATTAATAGGAAACATGGGAAGCACATTCGCAAACTCCTCGAAGATGAATTACCAGTGGCGCCCCAAGGTTTTCCGAATGACGGGTATCCCTGAGAAGAAGAAATCCTTGATGCGGGTCACCTCGGCCGCGTCCAGCGAGGATGGTGCTGAATCACCGATATCGTCGGTTTCGGAGGTGATAGCGGGCTGGAACCCGCTCAACAACCCCTACCCGAATGAGACGCCGACAGAGAAACTTCACAGGGAAGCGCGTGAGTCAGATGAACGTTACAAGGCGGCCGTACGGAAGCTCGACCAGATCAGGTGCCGGCTCGAGGAAGAGATCGTTGAAAACCTTCGTTTTATGGAGCAGTGCGAGCTGGACCGCCTGAAGGCGATAAAAGCTGTTGTTCTCGACTTCTCTGGGGCGATTAGCAATGTTATCCCGAGCTTGCAAAGCACCGTGGACAACATGATGCTGTACCAGGAGACAATTCGGCCGCTGGGAGATCTGAGATACCTCCTGGAGAATTACAGGACCGGTGGGTTTGTGCCTCGGGTTCAGGCTTATGAGAATTACTACGGGTCCGTCGAAGGTATGGCCGCTTTACCTCCGTGTACCAGTCTCTGGGATGGTTGCTGACGATTACAGATCAAAATTTCGGCGTCGACCTCGAAGCCCGAGCAAGGGCTGACCGCAAACGGGTTCCCATTATTGTGACTACGATCCTCACGTATCTTGATCATCGTATGCTGCCACCATCCTCCCGCTCTTTTCACGAACTGATATCAATAACTTAAGATTACCCTGAGCTTGACGGCGATCAAGCTCGACGTGGCATATGGATCCATGATGTTCCGCTGCAGAGAACACACAGTCTCCGAAATGAACTGAATAGCAGCAAAGTGGATTACCGCAGCGTGCTGGAGAAGTATGACATGGATGTTATTGCAAGCGTCTTGAAGCTCTATCTCCTTGAGCTGCCAGGTATGGATATTCGGTGAGAACTGTTGACTTCAACGCTGACTGCATGCATAGATTCCCTAGTATCCTCGCAAGTCTACGAAATCGTGAAGACGATCTATTCCACGACTGCTCAGGAGACAAGCGAGGAGGGCCGGATCAAGGTTTTGCAGAGCACGCTCGGGCAGCTCCGCCTCAACAATATTGCTACGCTTGATGCTATGATGACCCATTTCACACGGATGATTGATTTGACATCTGCCGACGACAGCTATGTGTTTGTGCTTGCGCAGGCATTGTCGCCATGCATCCTCCGACCACGCACGGAGAGCAGCCTCACCATGGACGAGCGCCACAGTTACCGCCTGATCCGTGATCTCTTCTCTCACAAGGAGGCCATTTTTGGAGAGCTGAAGCGCCAATCGAGCGCTTTCGGCATGGGATCAGGATCCAATCGTCCCCGCGCAATCAGCACGGACGAGAGCAATCGTCGAGCCGCCATGGAAGCCCGGAATCGTGCGATTGTTGATCGCAGCCGCGCCAATAGTCCGGCACCTCCTCGGAAGCACCGTCGAGACCGCTCTAGTGGTGCGTCAGAGAGCGGACGATTCCCTATCAATGTCGCAAGTCCACCTGAACGACGAAATGTATCAAGGAACAGTTTAGATGTCCCTAGCAGCAACGACTCGGCCACTGGGACCGAACCGACTGTGAATACCCAGGTCACCGACTTTGTGACCAACGGAACCCCGACCGAGTCGCCAGCGTCCGGCGCTGAAAGTGCAAGCAACTCTGGTACAACAAGCCCCCCGCCGCCAGCGGCCGGGTCCGACGGGTCTCCCACTCCAACACCTACTCCCGTACCCGTGCCAGGGACTACCGGTGATCCCGAGAAACGCAGTTCGATCCCTCGCTCGGGCGCTCGTGTCCAGCGCAAACCCGGCCTCGGCAGCCGATCGAGCTTCCCCACAGGCATTCAGACCGAGGACTCAACCACGGACAGCAAGCGCAATAGTGTGATCGAGGACGAGCCGAAAGGCGTCACATTGGAGGACAAGCCAATGGACGATTAAACGACTAACGAAACGTGTTCATTGTATTCCACGATTCATCTGATCATTTCCTGTCCATGAGATCGACGGACCCGGTCCGTCGCAGCAGCAAGGTGACTTAAATCTTATGGATAGGATGAGCATTTCTGCTGGATTAGCATGGCATGCGTATTTTACACCGCGGCTGTCAACTGGATTTGTTGGTCGAGGTGTGTCCAAGCAGCAGCGAGCGAGCAGCATTTCCTTCGTTCTGTGTCTGTCTTTCTGTCCGTTCTGCAGCACAATTTGACTGATTGGTAGCATGCCCTGCGTTATATGCCTTTATTTTCTATACTGTATGTATATTTGCGTTTTTCTTCTTTTCAAGTCAGTTTAGGCGACTCGATGGAACCGACTGTACATCATTCTTGAATGATGAATAGTCATTTTGCTATGCATTATACTGCCATCGCTATGAAAACGCTGTAATCCGTATAGTGGTAAAGCTGCAAAGAAACCCATACCATACCCAACAATCAAGTCAAACAAAAAGAAGGACCGACTGGATAATAACCAAACACCAACCACCATAACACCATGCAAAGGCAATCATAGCCCCTGACCAATGAGAAGTCTCCTCAGAATCCCCTCCCCAGGGCCAGTAATCTGGCTTTCGATCTCCCTCTGTGAAACAAAGCACACAAGACCCTGCTCGTCCAGACCCCTACTAGGAGTCAGGGAAGAGCCACCCCCAGACCTCGAAGGCGTACGACGCGGATCCGAGCCGCCGGCGACAGAGCCGCCTCGACCACGAGCATGGAATTCACCGACCAGCCCCAACGTCTCGAGATTGCTGAGCACGTCCTTGAACTCCGTCGGGGTGAGCGGGTGGAGGATGTTGTCGTTTCGGCATAGAGCGCAGTAGGTATCGAAGATCTGCTTGATTGTTGGGGCCGAGTTCTTGATCTTGGTCGGCGTGTTGAGAACCTCGCTTTCACGGCGTTTGCGGTCGAGCGCGATCAGCGCGCAGATAGCTGCCTTCTGCTGAAGATTGAGGCCCTGGAGTCTTTGAACGGTGCCCTGTCCGAAGGCCGAGGAAGTGATGCGAGCAACGTGTCCGATGCTAGCTCGGGGGGCGGTAAGAGCCGTGTAGGATGATGTCGGGCTCTGCTTTGATGATGACGATCGTGCTGGGGAGGAGAGGTTATTATTCTCGACGAGGATGGTTTTGGGAGGCGTGTTTGGGTCTGCGTTTTGCTTTTCTTGTTTCGCCAACGTTTCCTGCTCGATTAGGTCGATGGCGCGCTTGACGAGCTCGAATGCCTTTCGCAAGTCGCCGGTCTGGGATGCGACTTTCTTCGCGCATAGCAGGATGGCTGCGGGTTGGACGAACGGGACGAATTTCGGGTCCACGTCTTGGTCAGTGGGGAGCAGTGACCGGAGACGGCTGGTCATCACATTTGCAATCTGTGTGGCATTATAGGGCATGAACGGGAGCAGACGCGGTTTGAGGTTCTTCGCCTTTAGCTGCGGCAGCGACCGATCCGTCAAGTCCAGCGCATTGGCAATTCCGATGAGCATGAGGGTTGACTTGCTGTGTAGAGACCATTCGAACAATGACTGCAGAACCCCGGCATCGGCCGTTAGGAGGTGGTCTATTTCGTCCAATGTCACCAGGTACAGCTGACCACCTTTTTTGCTCGGCATGAACATGGCCTTCAATCGTTCGGCTTCGCCCTTTTTGAAAACCTGGGAATCATCGCAGAAGATCTCGGTGAGATTGCTGTAAACGTCTCGCGCCGCCCGCATGCTTGCGCAATTGACATGGGCCACCTTCACTGACTCGAGGCCAATGTCATGGCACACTTCCTCAACCATTGCGCTCTTCCCAGTGCCTGGAGGACCGCTAATATAGAGACAACCGCCGTTCTGAGACTCAATACCATCTTGGATAAACGATGCCAGTTTTTCCCGTTCTGCTTCACGTCCGACGAGCTGACCGGCGTTTGCGCTGCGAGTGAATAACTGCCTGGCCTGGGTGTACACAGTCTGAGGAACAGTTGGACTGGATGTTTGTCGAGGTGTGCGTGGAGTCAAAGAGCCCCGTCCGACCTGTACACGGTGCTTTGGGGTAACAGGAGACGCGGTTAGGGCATCGCGGAACCTGGCGTGTTGAGGCGTCTTGAATTCACCGGACGGGGCGTTCTCATCTACGCGAATTAGCGGAGCCAGACGATGAGTGCAGCAACATACCATTAACCGAGGTAGATGTCCGACGGCGAGGATTCGCTTCTGTCGGAGACGCGACATTCTCATCCTGAACCGAGCATTTGGCGGGAGCACTTTCACTCGGAACACTCTTCCCATGGACGCCATTCTCTTGACGGGATGACCTTCTCCCTGATTTCCGCTCAAGCGTCGACGAAACCGGCTGGTCAGTTTCCTTCTGGAGGATTTGGGGTGTTCGTCCGCGGCGCTTGCTGGCGGTGCGCAATGGCAGAGCTCCGGCTGGAAGGAGGGAGTCAGTAAGGCACGCATACGCGGAAGGAGGGATTCATCGTACTTTCCGGCTCGATTGCGCTGCGGTGGCGCTTCCCCAGGACTGTCGCTGCCATTGTGAGGGTAGGGAATAGCAGAGGCAAGTGCAGTGGACGAGGAAGATACACAGGGAAGGAGGAAGGAGGAGGAGGAAGTAAGAGAGAGCAAGCACGCGTGTGTCAGCAGCTCTGGGCGCGTCGCGCGTGCTCATTTGGCCCGATTGGGAATAGCCGGTGACGATCACCTGATTAGTACGGCAGGCTATTCAGACCAGTCACGCAGTACGGTAAATACGCTTAGTAATTATTACGATACGGCCGCCAGTGCGTTATGTCATGCCCCCAACCTTTCACAGCTACCTTCTCGCTTTACTTGATCTGTACTCATCCGTTCCTCTTTGTTCGATCACCTTCCAGCTACTGGAGCATTATCTCCCTTTCTCTGCTTGCACCTGGTTGCACTGCATCCTACACCAGCTGGCAAGCAATCTGAACTCCCTCCGTTCGACCCCACTGCCGTATCCAGTGCTTCGACACATTGCCCATCATGGATGGCGATGTGCTTGCTCAGTTTACCGAAATCACGGGCTCCAGCCCAGAGCTGGCAACCCAATATCTGCAGTTGACCGATTTCAACATCGAACAGGCGATGCAGCTCTACTTCGAGAACGGCGGCGCTCCCTTGACAGAGGACCCTTTACCACCAAGCTCCGGGCAGCATGCGACCCATGGCGGGCACGGGGTTAGCACCGCCCACGATTCCGACGACGAGGTTACCATCGATGAGACGCGGTCAACTCCTCGAAATCAGCCGCCGCAAGGTTTGGCCGCTGACGATGACGAAGCTATGGCCCGCCGTCTGCAGGAGGAAATGTACTCGTCGAGGGAAGATACGTCGGACGGTGTACGAGCTCCCATGGCTCGTACGACTGAAACGCTTGTGGGACCAGAGCCGCCGGAATTTGAAGACGGTGACATGCACGCTAATATACTGGACCAACTACGTGCTCGTCAGACCCGGAGAAGTTAGTTAAAACCTCGTGTCCTATTCCTTTATAGCTGAGCCTCAAGCTGACTGATTTACGCAGACCGGCCCGGGATTTTTAACCAGAGAGACACGGCGTCTATATGGAACGAGGAAATTGAGGATCCCGGTCGTGATAGACTTGCAGAGGCAACGGGTGGTGCTTCCGAAACCTCGTCGAAGTCAAGTATGCTCGCCGAGATGTATCGTCCGCCGTTTGAGATAATGTCGAGACTGCCATGGGACGTTGCTCGCCAGGAAGGCCGTGAGGGCGAGAAGTGGTTATTGGTGAATATCCAGGACTCTTCCATTTTTGACTGTCAGGTCCTGAATCGTGATCTGTGGAAGGATCCTGCGGTAAAGGAAACCGTCCGCGAGCACTTCCTTTTCTTGCAGTACTCCAAGGATGATCCCCGGGCTGCGCCCTACTTGCAATACTACTTCCAAGGAAGCGATGCCTCTGACAAATATCCCAATATTGCCATTATCGACCCTCGGACCGGGGAGCAGATGAAAGTTTGGTCGGGGCCGCCGGTTATCAAGGCGGCGGACTTCCTCATTCAGCTTCACGAGTTCCTTGACCGCTACAGCCTGAAACACAACGTGCGGAATCCAGTCCCGATGCGGAAACCGGAGAAGAAGGAGAAGAGCGTCGACGCAATGTCCGAGGAGGAGATGCTGGAGATGGCGATGAGAAATAGCTTGGGCGAAGGGGCTCAACAGCCCCAGAAATTAGAAGATCCAGATGAGCTGACTCGCGGCATGGAGGATGTCAAGGGTAAACGCAGGGAGGTTGTTGATACGGGGGATGTCAGCATGGGTGAAGCGGGTCAGCCAGAAGCTGAAGAGGAAGTCTCACCCTTCCGATCTATTCCCAGTGATCGACCACACACGGAGCCTCCTGCTGACCCCGCCACCACCACTCGCATTCAATTCCGCCATCCGTCTGGGAGGGTGATTCGACGTTTTGTCTTGTCTGATACGGTTCAGCGGATCTACGAATGGCTCAAGGCTGACCCGCCGTTGGAAGACAAAGTGGGCGTGGAGTTTGAACTGAATGCCCTGGGTCGCAACTTGATCGATCTACTCGGCGCTAATATTGAGGAGGCCGGCCTGAAGAACGGGACGGTCATGATTGGTTATGTCGAGGACTAAGTGAAGGATCCGAAGACGAACGAGGAAGGGCTATGCATTTGATGAGGCGTTGAATTCGAGACTATTTGGCCGGGCGGATAGGCCTGCAATACATAGTATTCTCACATTCCTGTTTCCCCTTCTTGAATTGGCCGTGTCAAGGGAGATGGATATACATGGCACAGACGAGCACGCGCACTGCCATAGATTACGCTCGGTATTAGCGTCGATGTCACTCGGCGAACTTTCAGAGAAACCAATGGAATTAGAAGATTTCTTCTTACAATATCTAACCTGTAACTTGTAAATAGAGTCAGTGTCCCTGGCTCGTGGAATCCGGATTGCAGACGAAGCCCTACGGAGTACTGTACTTACTGCATTGCTGACCCAGGCATCGATAGCCTCACCGCCTCACAACTCACCGCCTGCCATGTAGCTTCACTTCCCGGCAGAACTCCCCGCGTTGCACAATCACGTGGTTTCCGTCTTTAGTAACCGGGAAACATTCCTCCTTCCCCACCCTCCTCTCTCCATCTCCAGATTTGCCCGCTCCTGTTTCTTGTCTGCAATTGGCTTGTTGTTACTAGCCCCTAAAGGGCATTTGTGCTTTCTGTTGCTGGGGGCTGCCTGCCCAACTCCGAGCAGACGGTTTGTGGATGGTCAATCGGTATCGATCAGATAGACCAAGATCTCACTAAGATCATCGTGAGTGAAGCATCTTGATCCACACTAGCCATTGAACGAGGCTAATTGATACTAGGTTTATACCTTGCTGTCCTTGTGTCCGACTCTTGAGCGACCCTGCTTACTGCGGCAACCTTCCAGTCGAGTGCGTCCTCCGTTTTCCTGCTACCTCACGCCGGTCTTCCCTCGTCATTGAGCACTGCAAAGGCACATGATTCTATATGTCTGCGTCTATATTGCTGGATACCTGATGGATATCGAGTTCTGCTGAGCTAATGCCAAGTGGAAAGTTCCAGGTGCGGGTGAACGAACGCTTAACGTTATGACCGCAAACATGGAGGGCCAAATCGATCCGGAGACGCTATATATGAGGCAGACTTGCATTGGTATGTGCTTAACATTGTAGAAGGCGTGATAAGTGCGTTCCAGAAACGGCTAACCGTCTTGATTATAGGCGGCGGCAGTTTTGGGAAAGTTTACAAAGGGTACGCTCCTTGATCTTTGAATGCGAAGATTATTTTCTGGATTTTGCTCATGCTTTATGCATATCAGCGTCGATAGGAGTTCAGGCGCCACCGTCGCAATAAAGGTCATCGATGTTGAAGAGGCTGAGGATGAACTTGATGAGATCCTCGGCGAGGTTTCAATCATGACTGGGTTGAGCTCTCCATATGTGACACAGTACCTTGGATCGCACTTGAAAGGGACGAAGCTGTGGATCATCATGGAGTACTGCTCCGGGGGAAGTTGCTACGACCTGATACGCCCTCAACCGCTTCGCGAGGAGTATATTGCAATTGTGATGAGGGAACTCCTTCGGGCGCTGGACTATTTGCATAGTGACGGAAAAATGCATCGGGATATCAAGGGTACTCATTCTGAACTGCATACTGCTTGACTCAACGCTAACGACCCAAACAGCTGCGAACGTCCTCGTAACCTCGAGTGGTCAATTGAAGTTGGCGGACTTTGGCGTCTCTGGGCAACTGACAGCGACGATGCGAAAGAAGAATTCTTTTGTGGGCACCCCATTTTGGATGGCACCAGAGGTTATCCGGCAATCAGGATATGATTACAAGGCCGACATCTGGTCTGTTGGGATCACCGCCCTTGAACTGGCGTATGGAGACCCGCCCTATGCTGATCTCCATCCTATGAAGGCGCTGCTTCTAATCCCCAAGCTCTCTCCACCGACATTGAATGGTGAATTCAGCACGACGTTCAAGGAATTTGTCTCGCTCTGCTTGCAGCGCAATCCCAATGCTCGACTGACGGCCAGAACGCTGCTTGAGCATCCCTTTATACGACGTGCCGGAAGCACTACCTACCTGACAGAGTTGATCGAGCAGTGTGAGCGATGGCACGCAGAGAACCGCATGGGGTTGGGGCAGCAGAATGATGATGATCTCCATGAACCTTCTCCGGAGCCCGAGGAAGAGGACGGTGTTAACGATGATGACTATTGGGACTTTGGTACTGTCCGCCCAAGTGGACGGGCTGGGTTCGGACCGATGGGGCCTACAAGGGCCAATTCGCGCGTTCATCAGCCTGTGGACTGGGATCTGAATGAGGAGTCTTCCAAAGCGCCACCAAACCCGCTCCAACCCGCAGGGACAAAACAGCCACGGGTTCAAATTGTGGCGGCTGCCGCAAAGCCATCACCCACAGATGCCCCTTCTAGGTCAAGACAAGCGCACACGGATACCAGACCTCAAACTCCTTCGCACTTGCAAAAACCAGTTACCAATGTTCCGGAAGAAAGTCCCGACACAAGTGAATACGACAGGGCACTGCAGCAATCTCTAGCCCAAGACCTAGGGTTTCTCCAGCTGGAGGGCTCTGGCGCGAGTCCATCAACTTCCCAGCAAGGCCGTGCTTTACCTCCAGGTGAACAAATACCAAAAGCTCGGCCACCCTCTTTAGCGTCGCCAACACATTTGACTCAGGAAAACCCCCAATATCAATCATCACATGGCCCTTTCAACCCGAACCCTAGATCTGCTCGAGAGCTGGGCTCCCAGCAGCAACTTCCCTCACAGCCCTTGTATCCTCATGTTTTACCACCTCGAGGCCCCGCGCCCTTACAACAGCCAGCAATGAAGCGCCGACCATGCTCTCAAGAACTAGTCACGAATGGAATCACCAGGCCGCACAACCAGAACGTCCCATCGCCGACTAATAGTCGTTTGTTGCATGAAAACAAACAGCCATCTCCGAATGGAGGCTCCGCGCTGAACAGCGTGTTTTTGCCTGCTCTGACCGCCGTCATGGAGCGTCGTACCCGCTACGCCGAAACCACTGCTCGCCCACACCCGAGAGCCAGCGGGTGTCCTGACGCTGAATCTCAATCGCGTCAACGGGCAAGCATGGATGGCGCCATTAAGGATCTATGGTCGGCCCTCGTCAAAGTCGACCGATGTGACCGCGAAGGAAGAGTTGGAGCGGGCTCGGGAATGCCTCCCGTATTGGGCGAACTGGTTAAAGAGGTGCGGGCCCAAAAGGAGCCCAGGGGCCAAGCCCAGAGGCAGGCTACATCTGAGTCCTCGAGTCGGGTTCATCATCCGTCGACGTCATGATCCTCTGGCTCGTCGAATACAGTTCGGTTGATTCAGCACACTATCTGATGACATGGCCTTGCTAGTGTTTTTAGTTTCCATCACATTTGCACAGAGTCGTGGGATCGAGTTTTTGGCTTAAGCTATCGAGTATGAAGTACTCTAAACGTCCGCATCCTCCTCTCGCTGCTACTGCTCTGCGGCGGAGGACGAAGCGAGTACGAGAAGGAAAAGGGAAGAAGTCCTGCTGACTCCTGTTGGTTACGGTCAAATCTGTTCTGGTAACATTGACTGAACGGGCTCTTGTCATATAACCGAGGCTGTTGAGACTGTACGAGATGGAATTGTTTGTTTTTCTACTGCTTTCCTCTTTCGTCTCTTTGGTTGAATCGCTGCCTTCTGGATAGGTTTTCTTTTGGTAGATCCGTCGAATACAGGACAACAGTCAAGCTTCCTGCTCTACTGGACCGAGACTTTATTCAGACGAGTCCGCAGTAATGATAACCACCACCTCATGCGGATTCCCACGACACCCTGAAGGTTAGAGCGTGGTAAGCAGCCGGATAAAGGGTTGAGGACTGGGCTTTGGCCGTAACCTTTCCAAGCTGGTATCATGGGTGTCACTCAGAACCCTCCTAACCAGGAGACTCCCGGTGGAGCTTTTGGTGCGAGATACATGTAGCTCTGGGTAGCTATCTCTGGTGAACAGGTGGCCTCAAACCCAACCAACGTACTTCACGGAAGACGGGCTGGTTAGATAGGGAGCAATCAAACCATTCAGGACAGTTATCCAACCGAATAGAAAGGCGACATCCTCGTCTATAGCGCAAGTGATTGGCCGTTCTCCCTCTCACCCAGCAGGCCGAAACAACCAATCCGACTCGGGAGTCGGGATCAGGTAATTGGTGATATTGAACTCATTTGCATTCGACGCAGCGGAGCCATCTACCGCCGCGGAATCCGTCCCCGTCCCAGTCTCAGGCGCGGTTCCTGTCAATCCATTGATGGACATTGGATTGTTCACAGCCGACTGGCCGATATCTAGCGGAGCGGGGATACCATCTGTAGGTACGTCCCGCGGAGGCGGGACGCGGGGCACGTTGAAGAAGCCGAATACGTCGAGGTATTCGAGTTCGTTATCGGCGGGGCCTTTGCGCGGGTTCATTGTTGACGAGGGCGAGGTAGGCGGGCGGGTTTCAGATGGGGAGGACCGCGGCTGGCGGGAGATGAGGAAGTCGAGATCGAATGCGCAGCGGCGCATATCAGCCAAGATCTTGACTGTCGATGGCGTCGAGCGGTCTGCGTCTGTTGCCGAGGACTGCTGGTACTCGCCGTATTCGTCGAGGACGCGTTGGAGAATGGTGCTGTAGCGCTCGGCGACCTTCCAGTACTCGCCCATGCGGGCGAGAGTGTTCACGAAGAAGAGGATGTCCGGGCTGACGGTGCGGGCGATGGTGGAACCGTGGACGAGGAGGAGGCGGGCGGAGACCCAGAGGGAGAAGGCGAATGGGGGGCCGAGCTTGGGAAGCATGTTGTTATCGACGACGGAGCGGGTGACGAAAAGGATGCCGTCGACTGCGAGGAGGCAGCGCTGGCTGGCGCTGTAGGAAGGGGTAAATATCGGGGATCGAGTAGTGGGATATGCGGCCGAGGAATGGAGGCGGATGACGGCTCTAAAGAACGTTAGGGTTATAATATGACGGAGAAGGTAACCATACGTTTGATATGCGACATGGAGTTGGACCCAGTCGCAGTGTAGTCTTCGGTCGTGCTTTGCTCCGCTGAATAGCCGCGAGGAGTTTTCATAGGCGTATTCGACCGGGAGACTGAACTCCCAGGAAGTCAGGTCGCTGTCCAGCTTGCGATACGTCGCCTGCCACTCTTCGACATCGGACAGAACGCCGATGTCGACAGGCCGCTTTAGGAAGAGATGAATGCGCGAAAGAATCCCTAGTATCTCGACATAGAGGCCGAAAGGACCTACGAGTTCCGCGCGGTTCAGATAGCCAGCACGGTCACTCGAATGGTGGAACGACCTCGTTTCAACCGGTTGGTTCTTAACGAAGTAGTCATCCTTGCAGGGAAGCCTGCGGTCGATATCTTTGTCGTCCAGCGCAAAGTCAAAGGCAGTTGCAATTGTGGAATACCGGTCCAGAAGGTATACCATCCAGAAAAGCCGACGCCTGCTCTCATCCTCGATCCAGTTGCTAGGTTCTGGAAGGGTTACCGCTCTCAGGGTGTAAATGGAAGGGTAGACAGGCGAAACGAGAGAGGACTTGGTCTCTACCGCTAGTCCTAGTTGGACCACCGAGCGTGTGATCAGGGCGAGTAACTTCCACCCCGGGGGACCGTTAGACGAGCCCACCAGATCGAGGGCGAGAATGACTAATGCCTGGAGGGCTTTGACCGACGAGTTGTCCAAGCCATAAAGAAGAACCCTCTGCTTGGAACAGTCGTGGTACCGCTTGCGGTTCTCCTCGTTGAGCCGTGAATCTGCCGAGAAGCGAAGGGAGGTTGCCACGATGGCATAGAGGACAATTCGATCGGCCTCTTCGAGTGGAGAGGGACCAAAGAAGGTGTCTAAAGTTGTGCGACGATGGAGGATCGGACACCACGTGTTGATATGTTCGAAGTAGAGATCCACCAGCGCATATAGCAGGTCATACGGAGGAAGATCAAGCCCTGGATCTGAGAACGACTGCTCCTGGTTGGAAAATAGATTCACGGGCACTTTCAGCGAAGATTCGTTTCCCGCATAATCATTGCTGGCGCTAGTTTGAACCTGGGGTAAAGGGGCTGCGGTGATGCCATTTGGTATATGATTTTGCAGTGCATTGACCGACACCTCGGACGGGCTTGCAATGGAGAAACCGGTCTGACGGGGAGGAGCCGGCATGGACGAAGGGTCATTAGGGTAGAGAGTGTTACGGGGACTGGGGCCTTGAGCAGCTGACGGCTCAGACGACGAGCCGTAGGAAGGAGGCCCGGGGCAAGAGAAATCGTAGCTTGAGCGCGGCTGGTCCTGAATGATATGTGTCTCAATGAGACGGGCTTGCGTCTGGATGACATCCTCCAATCGATCTTCCGTGGATTAACCAAGCAATCCCAGCTAATCAAGGACAGGACACCTACCTAGCCGTTGCTCCAACTCCTTCCCATACCCAGCCCTGAGACCGGGCTTCTTTCGCTCCTTGTACTCGCATAGCTGGCCATTGCGCGAGCACCAGCCGCAGCTTGGTTGGTTCCGATCTACATCTGTCAGACAGCCAAACACGCAGCGGATAAGAGTATACTACCTACCGCATTTGACTTTCCTCTGCTTGCACAGTTCACATCTGGCCCGTCAGTTTGCAACCTTGACCGACAGAAATATCAAAATGCGACGCTTCCAGACTCGAGTCAAGGAGAGTGCGAACATACGACACTGTCAGCGGGCGCTTTCGCTTCGCCGCGCGGGACGAGTCGTGGGTATCGCTGTCGGGACCAGACCCGGACTCGTCGGGGGTATGGCCTCTGCCGTGATCGAGTGGTTGCTGGACCACGGGAGGAGCAGCAGGAGCACCAAATGTGGGCATTGTGGTGCGTCAACGGGGGGGGAGCATGGCGATATTCTGGAGAGATATCTGAAGCTGAAGCGAAGCGAGGAAGAGACTCGGCCCCTGATTGGCCAACCCCGCAAATGCCGCTTGGGCAGCCATCCCCGGATGACTAAGCAGCTCTCGGGCGATCATCGCCCCGGCAGCCCGAGCATCGAAGGGTTCAAATACACAGCTTCCCCTCGACAATGTCCTGCTCCTGCGCACCCTACTGCTTGTTGATAAACACTGACGGTAAACATGGGCTCATCATCCGCATTCCCCCGCATCAAAGAGATCCGCACATTCCTCATTGATGGGGTGGGCTCCGGAGGTGACTACCACAATGTTGGTATGAATTGCAATGCCTCGGTAACCGTCTAATGCATCACAGGTGAAAGGAGGCCACTGGCTGGTGGACAGCAGCATTTCTACGCCCATGGCCAAATGGCCTCAATATCGTGGCTCGCGCACGTCCTGGGGCATCAACGTCCTGGGCTCGTTCTGCGTTGAGGTCGAAGCCACCGATGGGACCAAAGGGTTTGCGACGGGCTTCGGCGGTCCTCCAGCCTGCTGGCTGGTGCAGCATCACTTTGAGCGATTCCTGATTGACGCAGGTACGGACGAACCCTAGCACTACTGTAGTGTAGGCTGATCATAGCTAATCGCCCTTTTGCATACTACAGACCCCCGAGATACAAACGACCTGTTCGAGAAGATGTACCGCGCCTCCATGTTCTACGGCCGGAAAGGGCTGCCCGTTGCAGTGATCTCGGTGATCGACCTGGCGCTGTGGGATCTGCTGGGCAAGATCCGGAACGAACCTGTGTACAAGCTCATCGGCGGGGCGACTCGCTCGCGACTGGATTTCTACTGCACCGGCCCGCAGCCCGCAGCGGCGAAGAACATGGGCTTCTCCGGCGCCAAGGTGGCCCTTCCGCATGGTCCGGACGAGGGCATGGACGGGCTATCGAAGAACATGGCGTACCTCCGCAAACAGCGGGACAGCGTTGGACCAAATTTCCCGCTGCGCGTGGACTGCTACATGTCCCTGAACGTCGCATACACGATCCAGCTGGTCAAGCGGTGCGAGGCGCAGGGGATCGACGTCGACTGGTGGGAGGAGTGCCTTTCCCCGGACGACTTTGACGGCCATGCGCTGCTCAAGCGGGCCCATCCGACGGTGAATTTCACCACCGGCGAGCACGAGTTCTCGCGGTACGGGTTCCGGAAACTGGTCGAGGGGCGCAACGTCGATGTTCTCCAGCCGGATGTAATGTGGGTGGGCGGCATGACAGAACTTCTGAAGGTGTCGGCGCTGGCTGCGGCGTATGACCTGCCCGTAGTCCCGCATGCCTCGGGGCCCTATTCGTACCATTTTGTGGTGTCCCAGCCGAACTCGCCGTTTCAGGAGTACCTGGCCAACTCGGCGGATGGTAGGAGCGTTGAGCCCGTTTTTGGCAATCTCTTTGTCAACGAGCCCATTCCCACGCATGGTCACATCGATGTGTCTGCTCTGAATAGGCCGGGATTCGGACTCGAGCTCAACCCTGCAGCGCCCTTGATTCCGGCTGCTTCGGTTCTGACGCCAGCACCGCAGAAGAGCCTGACGCCGGCTGCGGAGAATGAACAGAAGGTGAATGGCACGGTACATTAGATAGCTTGAGCTTTATGGTCAACCCGCAATGTGTCCAGCATGAATTAGTACACCTGTAGTGTAATGGACTGGCTTCCACATAGACTCTCGGCAACTCGGGGGACATTCGCACGAACCCCGAAGTAATGCTCCACCAATGGCTGTTTATCTTATCGTTTGCGGGGTATGTAGAGAGCCGTACGGCGTTATAACAGAGCCTGCTGGACACTCTACAACCACTGCACAAACATGCCCATCCCTCCGATCCTAGTCGGCAAAGTCGCCGCTATCACAGGTGGTCTGACTGGAATTGGCCGGGTGTGTACCATGTCCGCGGCAAAAAGCGAGTACAGTACTAACAATCCAGGCAATCGCCCTGGAATACCTCCGCCACGGCGCCAAAGTATCAGTCAACCACCTCGGCAGTGCAAGTGAAACGCCGCTCCTGGAGAGCATGCGCAGTGAAGTTCTCGAGGTCGCCGGGACGACGGACAGATTCCTCGCGGTGGCAGGGGACATCAGCCAGCCTGAGACAGGACGTGAATTTGTATCGAAGACGGTCGCGGCATTCGGAGAGTTGAATGTGTTTGTTAGCAATGCGGGGGTGTGTCAATTTGCCGAGTTCCTCGAGTAGGCATCCCATCCACCTTTTATGACCATCAGACAGTCTGGAAAACTGACAGAAGGAAAGAGTTGAACCACCCCTCCTCGGACACACAATCACAACCAACCTTTCCGGCGCATTTTACGCAACCCAGGCAGCTGCGCGGCAAATGGCACATGCCCAGTCGCCGCCCGGCGGATCGATCATCGGAATCAGTTCTATCTCCGCACTCGTCGGCGGCGGCCAGCAGACGCATTACACGCCGACCAAGGCCGGGGTGCTGAGCCTGATGCAGTCGATCGCGGTGGCGCTGGGTAAGTACGGGATCCGGTGTAATGCGCTGCTTCCCGGGACGATTCGGACGCAGCTGAATGACGAGGACATGAGCGATCCGGGAAAGCGGGAGTACATGGAGGGGCGGATCCCGCTGGGGCGGTTGGGTCAGACGAGAGACCTGGCGGGACCGGCTGTGTTTTTAGGGTGTGAGGAGTTGAGCGGTTATGTGGTAAGTTCACTGTTCTCCTGTTGGACGGGTTATGATGCTAATTGCGTAGACTGGGGCGCAGATTCTCGTGGACGGGGGGTTGTTCGTCAACCTCCAGTGATTGACTGCCGTATATAGACCGTAGAAAGATTTGAGGATATTTATACAAAATCCGACTTTATATATCAATTCCGTAGGCGGCAACGGCGGTCTGGCCCCAGACATCAGCCTTCTGCTCATCGTTTAGCCCTCGCCTGGCCAAAATCTGTTCGATGACTGCGTGCCAGCGACGCCAGGATACTTCATTCCCCCCTCCGCCCATGTTGCAGATGGGCCAGTCCGAGCCGAACATGACACGCTTCGGGCCGAATGCGTCGAATATCACGTCGGTCCAAGGACGGAGCTGTTCGGCTAGAAAGGGAATTTCAGGCTCAGTGGACAGGGGCGGCAGTTCCGAGAAACCGCCAGACAGCTTCATGTAGGCCTTGGGGAAGCGAGCCATGGCCGTGACCAGGGCTTTCCACTCCAGGAAATCAGGGTGAGCGGTAACAGAGTCAGAGAGGCGCAGGTTGGGTTTGCAGAGGTGGTCTGGACGTCAGCGAGGCGGAGAGAAAGAACAGAGAAAAGTAACATACTGATAACGAAAGTAACCTCCGCATCCTCATAAACCCTCCCCATCATCTCAACAGCCTCTCTCAGCTGCCACAACCCGCCCTGTCTCGCATCCACTGCCAGATCAAACGCAAAACCCTCAGCCCCCAGCCACTTCAACCCGTCGACGAACCCCTGTTCCAACATAGTCCCCGGCGGTTTATCCTGGACCAGATACCGGACGCCCCTCACCTTTTTCCAAACCGCATCCGTTCGCGTCCGCTGTTTCACTAGATCCATATACTTCTCTAGCACAGCCGGACCCCCGGGTACAGGCGCCCACGGGACGATGCCCAGACACAGCCAGCGGTCGACATGGCGGTGTCCCTCGCCTGGGATAGGCTCTCCCACGGCAATGCGGGTCAGGAAGGACACCTCGTCGAGAACATGGGTCCAGCTGTGGTCTGACTCCTGGACGGAGGAGATGCGGTCTGTTTCGAGGAAGATGAAACCGCGGACTGGAGATGAGGCTGGGGCGGCGGCGGCGGCGCGATACTGGTCGACGGAGTGCTGGGATGCGAGAGGGACGTCGGGGGAGTACCAGGCGAGGGAGGGGAGGTGGGATTGGGGGAAGAGATGGATGTGGGAGTCGACGATGGGGGGCATTGTGTGTGTGGCTGTTACGGTGATGGTGGTGATGGTGGTGATGGTGGTGACGATGATGGAGGCGGAGAGAGCTAAAGAGTGGAGGAGTGCGGGGGTCCCGGGGGGGGGGGGGGGGGGAGGTGGTCCGATAAGCAACCGAGGCTCAGACTAAGTAAGGTACGTACCAGTACTCCCGTGACATTCAATGTCTCCTCTTTTACTCCTCTTCCTCCTCTTCTCTTGTCAATTCCATTCTACTGTACATACTGATCAGTCCTCTCACTATGTCCCAAATCCCCCAGAAGCAAAAGGCCGCCGTCTACGACAAGCCTGGCTCAGTGTCCACAAAGGTCGTCGAGATCGATGTCCCTGAGCCTGGTCAGGGCCAGGTCCTGGTAAACCTGTATGAGTGCTTCACTGCTGGGCAGAATAGAGACTAACCATGACAGAACCCACACGGGCGTCTGCCATTCCGACTTTGGAATCATGCTCAACAGCGTATGTACCAATGCAGTACTACGTACTTGTCTTTCATCTAACAATGCTCGAAAACAGTGGAGGATGCTCCCCTTCCCCACGCAGCCCGGCCAAGTCGGCGGGCACGAGGGCGTGGGCAAGATCGCCAAGCTCGGCTCTGGGACCGAGGGGTCCGGCCTGAAAGTCGGCGACAGAGTAGGCATCAAATGGGTGTCCAGTGCCTGCGGGAACTGCCGTACGCAATTCCTCCCTCAAATCTTCTAGTCTACCTCAACTAAACGGCCTAAGAACCCTGCCGCGCCGGCTCCGATGGCCTCTGCTTCAACCAGAGTGTCTCCGGCTACTACACCCCGGGCACATTCCAGCAATACGCCCTGGGCCCGGCCAACTACGTGACTCCCATCCCGGACGGGCTCGCCTCGGACGAAGCAGCCCCGCTCCTGTGCGCGGGCGTGACCGTCTACTCCGCGCTGAAGCGCAGCAACGCGCGGCCTGGCCAGTGGGTCGTGATCTCCGGCGCGGGCGGCGGGCTGGGCCATCTGGGGGTGCAGATAGCGAGCCGGGGGATGGGACTGCGGGTAATCGGGGTCGACCACGGCAGCAAGGCGGAGCTGGTGCGGGCGTCGGGGGCGGAGCATTTTGTGGACGTGACGCAGTTCCCCGGCGACGACGCGGGGGCGGCCATTGGGAAGCATGTGCAGGGTCTTGCGGACGGGCTGGGCGCGCACGCCGTCGTTGTGTGCACGGCTTCCAACGCCGCGTATGCGCAATCGCTTTCCCTGCTGCGCTTCAATGGCTCCGTGGTCTGTGTCGGCGTGCCGGAGCATGATCCCGTGCCGGTTGCGTCGGCGCTGCCGATGACCTTCATCGGGAAGCATGCGACGCTTACCGGGTCGGCGGTCGGGAATCGGAGTGAGGCCATTGAGACGATGGAGTTTGCGGCGCGCGGCATCATCAAGACGCATTTCCGGACTGAGAAGTTGGAGGCCCTCACGGACGTGTTTAGGGAGATGGAGGAGGGTAAGGTGCAGGGGAGGGTTGTGCTTGATTTGTCGTAAATACCTAGCAGCTTTCTATTGATGGTTTTGAGTATATAGTCTACGAGTCTACGTCAATGCAGAGGTTATGATATGGTATTATGAGACTAAGCATATCTCTGCACATAGAAAATGCGCAGGGCATAAGCCCGCAACTTAAGATTCCGCTTCAAATGCTGTCTACCAATCCAGAACGGCTAACGCAGGCCAGGGGAATCGACAAAATACGACCCAAGAATATAGTCAGCAAAGCAGTCCCATCTATGTACACAACTATGTACAGCGAAGGCAGGGTATGCAGGGTATGCGCAAACACAACACAAAGCCACCCACCCACCGCCCCAAAACCTCGATCTATATATCAATCCCAGTTCCAAGCCTACGTACTATCAGGTCTACCTAGTCCTTTTACTATTCCCCCCCGAAACAGACCCCGCAGCGCGTTTATGCCCGCCAGACATCGGGACCCCCGCCTCCGCGCCACGAACCAGGCTACTCAGACGAACCAGAAACGGCCTCGGGGCCGGAAAGACCTCGTTCTTGTGCAGGACGGCCCTCAGCCTGTCCGCGAAGGGGTGCAGGTCCGCGCCGGAGAGGAGGTCCAGCGCATCGAGGATGGGAAACGACTCCGACTCATCTTCCTTGCCGATTAGTTGGTGGTAGAGATTGCGCTGGTCCTCGTCGTCGTCTTCGGTTTGGCCGCTGCTGCGGCCTGCTAGCGCGTCCTTGTTGCGGCTCGATATGTCCTCGAGGAGTGTGACTAGGGCTTTGGCCGCGCCACCGATGCCGTGGGGCGCTCGCGCGGTGATGTTGGTGTGGACGCGGGCGATCGTCTGGCGGAGGGTGCGGGCTACTTGGGTAGCCTCTGCGTTTGTCCCGTCGGTTGGAGGGTGTCCGGTTTGGTAGTATCGGTCGAAATCGGCCAGGAGCTTGCGGGTTCGCTCGAGGATCTTGTCGAAATAGATCGCTGCCGTGGCGCCTGGCGGCATGGCCTTGCACAGACGTGTGTAGACGATGTCGTCGTGCACGGCGAGCCGGAACATGGTTGCTTCGAGGTCTCCCTGGACTACGCATTGCTCCGGCGTGCGGCGTTGCTCCGTGCTATCCACCAGGTCCAGCCGGAAGTCTTCGGGGAGGGTCGTTTCTTCAAAGGCTGTCATGATGTCTCTCACTTTCTGCGGACGGCTCATGCCCTCTTCGGCTTCGCCTCGGCGGTACTGGCAGTCCAGCTGATCTGTTATGGATTCCATGTAGCCGTCCAGAAATTGCTTGATGGGTGGAAGGTCCGGCGAACGCCCGGCGCTCGACATGGGTACATCTCCGGCAAGGCGTTGAGGCAGGCAGCCGTGGAGTTGGTCACGAAGCCACTTGGGACGTCAGCACTGGCTTTCCTTGTCGAAGGGGACTTACGTATATGTGCTGACAGGCGGTGTTGGGCTGTCTCTGGAACGCCCGGCAACTACACGTATCTCGATCCGAGCCGACGTGCACCCGTGGCTGCTCCGACAGCTGGAAGTCATACCCGCCGTGCGCTGCAACGCATTCGACGACATCGAATTGGCCCGTCAGGCCTACGAGAGCTTTGGCCTCCGAGTCGGGATCCAGGCCGGCGAGATCATAGGTGATGCCCGACCTGGCCTGGAGGGTTGAGGACTCAACCAATTCTTCCTCGTCGTCGTCACCACTTTCGCTCTCGCTGGAGTTTTGCACGGACCCGCTGTCTTCTTCGCTTGGGATAGGCGATTCTTCATGTGAATATATTTCCCCCCGACGCTGCGAGCCTGGCATATTCCCGCCGATGGAAAGCCGACCAAATTGTCTCGATGGGGGAGCCATCGGTATATAACTCAACCAAGGTTGCCCGGGGGGAGGGACTGAAGGACTTCGCCAGTGTGGGAAACGCGGTGTCTTTTCCGATATACTAGGGTTATCGCGAACCATGGATTCGAGCGGGTACTCTTAAACAAGAGTCCACCAACGCCCCGGGACTTGGGTCATGTGGTTTGGTTAGTCCGGGATGGCCATGTTTTGACGTAGCCTGATATTGAGCAAGGACTTCGCCGCATGGCACTGTGCACAGTCGGGCTAATCTGGGACAGTCCGGTGAGTTAGGACAGCACAGAAAGCCTTGCTCGGTAATGCGTCAATATGGGGGGACCAGTGAACCATGGTACGAGGTAGCCGATTTTCGAACCAAGCAATGTACCATTAGTATACGTACCCGGACAAGCCCGTGCCACGTGGTGTAAACAGGGCATTTTTGTCCACATAAACGCCGCCGACAAATATATGGCACAACCGCAGTCGATAAAGGGGTAGCCGCACGACGGAGTCGACTCATCAACGTGCGAGACTACACCGATGTACCAACGCCCCGTCCCAGCACAGCGAGCGCATAAGCCCCACCAGAAAAGCAGCACGTACGCCATGCACGGGGAGGTGAACTCCAGTCGTTGCTCTTATGGAATGAGATCCGCACTGCGTCCCACACCAGGCATGGGCCCGTGGTTCCGTTTGGACCCAAGACGGAAAACGTTGGAGCTATCCAACAGCATGCGACGGGGAGGAACATGCCACGCCCGTTTAGACGCCGCAGTTCAGCCGCTAACATGGCTACGTCCTGATGATTTGCAAGAGATGGATCATTGCTCTTGGATATGCGGCACAGCGAATGGATTGGCGCTGGGATATTACCAGCCTTTCTGTTGATCAGCCTGCGGAGACGGCTGTGTCTGTACCAGCGTATCGAGTTGCCTGTCACTGGTTAGTACAGAGCTCCGATTGAGATGGGATGGATGAAGTTGAAGAGAGAACAGTCTGCATTTCAGAGCCTCGCCAAGCATCAGATGGATTAGTCATGTACAACTATAAAAACTACTAGGGTATATAAACAAGGAAATTCGTCACATCATAACGCAGTCTGAACGAAAGTGGAATGAATAAGAACCCCGCAACAGCCCTCAATCCCGTGACAGCCTCGTATTCCTCACCGCGTTTCTCTTCTTTGCATTCTCCAGCGCCTTTCGAAGCCGGTCGTGGTGTTCGGGAGCATTGTCCGCTCTGGCCGCAATATTCGCCGTAGGGGGCCGGGCGCCCGGGAGCAAAACGTCGACCGGATGGTTGCCGGCGAACGGCTCGAACGGCTCCAGATGCTCGGTCATCCGGTCCTTGCCCAGAACATCCAGGAGTTCATTGATCTTGGCTGTGATCCTTGCGGGCCCGTTGCGGACACTCTCAAGCTTGGATTCGAGCTCGCTCCGGATCTTCACGTCTTCTTTCTTCTTCTCGTCGCCGAGTTCGCGGAACACGTCTGCGTCCGAGTTTGAGAACCGCGCTTCCGCGACGGAAACGCTGTAGTCTGCGTCGTTAAGGGCGGAGTCGGCGATCCCGAAGCTGCGAAGGATGGACTCCGAGTCCTGGCGCAGGGATTCGACCATGGTGAAGACGGAGGTCAGCATCTGCTCGATCTCGGAGTCCGGCACGCCCGACGACTGGATAGTTGCGGGATCGATCGTGTCGACTTTCGTCGAAACCTCGTCCAGGAGACTTTGGTTCTCGCCCAGTCCGTGCATGATTGCGTCGTCGAAGGAGTCCATGAGTCGGTTGGCGCGGTCGTCGCGGTCCTGGGCTGCTTCGATGATGCTGCGCTTCTCCATCTGATCGAATTCTCCATCCAGTTGCCTCAGCGCGGGAGAGTCGCCCATGAAGACGAGCGGCCGTCGCTCGGCCTTCTTTCGTCGCCGCTCGCGATCGAGGGCGATTTCGAGGCGTTTGTGATACCGCGCCTCGAGTTTCTGGTGGATTCCGCTGACCAACTTCATCGTATACGAGAGGTTGTACTTGTCTGTTACCGAGTCCTTGATCTTGCGGTTTTCATGGTCCAGTTGGCTGAGAGCCGAGTCGTAATTGGTCTGAAGCGCAGATATCTCTTCCCCAAGCTGGCGATCCAGAGGATCGAAGACATTTTCAATAAAATGGTCCAGTTCTCGCCTCTCCTCATCCAGCTGGACACGGGCCTCTGTCTGTCGGAACTCTTCTTCGAGGGTATTGATGTCGGCATACCCGATCTCCTTTTCGTTGAATAGATCATCGATATTTTGCTCGGACTCCTCCTGCCGCTTCATTCGCTCCTTATCCAAGGTTTCTCGCCGTTCCTTTGCAGCCGCCTCCCACGAGTTGTGCACATCTTGGATATAGGAAAAATCGCCGGAATACTTCTCCAAGTTCTTCCGGGTGGTAACGTGCCACGAACTTTCCGACTGTTTGGCCAACGGCGCCGAAACCATGGAGCGTAGTACATCGATTGGATCCCCGGCTCCGCGCCGGAGAGACGCTGGCAACGGGGGAGGCGAAGACGACTTTCGGCGTGGCTCGCGATATACAACGCTCTTCGCCCTGATGAGCCCGATGAATGTTTCGTCATGTTCGTTGATCGCAGGCTCCGGAGACATGGTGCTGGTTCCTGGTCTAGGTGTTGGTGCGGAGGGGTTTGCCATCACACGCCCACTCTCTGCAGACGCCTGGCGCAGCGCAGAGTATGCCTGGTATGCAGGGCGGTCAAAAGCAAGGTTATCAGAGCCCCGCTGAGGCCCTTCTGTATACCGAAACGGTGTGTATATCGGCTGCGGGGGATTCGTTGTCAACGGCTCCAGCGCTTGTTTTTGAAAGGGACCGCCCGTCGACGGAGGAACAGATGCAGACCGCGAGGATTGAGGCTGGGACGCAGCCACAGGACGGTCAGACGGTCTCGAATCTTGTAAGCGGGTGGCGTGAGAAGTTGATCTCTGGATAGTAGGAGTAGTCGGTGTGTGTAGCGTCGGGAGGATTGGTCGTCCGCCTGGACTGAACCTCCCGTCTTCAAAGTAATCCATTCCGTCAGCTGGATTCCGCTGGGAATCTTCCTGTTCCACCGGGATCAAGCCAGATTCCGGAGAGCTACGGCCAGCAGTCTTCGGCGGCGACTCTTGAACCGGGGTTGACTGCCGAGAGGCTTCCCCGTTGCTCTTGGATGTGTTCTCCATGTTGTATAAAATCTCTCGTAGCTTTGTCTCCTTAGCAACAAACGCGGTGAATATCTTGAAGCGTTCTTCATCAGAATCGGCGACAGCCTCTTTCCGCAGCATGGCCACATATCGAGTCAGTGACGACTTAAACCACGGCTCCAGGTCTTCGTACGGATCCTGGAATTTCGGCTGCACAGCGTCAGCCTTCGCATCAGCCCCAGGAGTAGTGGTGCTTGGCCGTGCAGTCTGTGCATCCGGCTTGTCCTGTTTCGGGAACACCTGGCTCTCCCGAATGACCGGGCTCTGGCGCGGTGCCGAAGACGACCCTGTCCACGAAAGCGAGCTCTGACGGCTACTTTGCGTTGACGGTCTGGCCACTGGAGAAATCGGCCGATTCCAAGCGTCAATCACGCCCTCAATGCTCTCCCGATGCTCATTACCCGAGACGGCGCTGGCATTGGTTCCGAGGCTATCTACCCTCACTGGTCGAGGTGGGTTCTGTTGCTCCCGGGACCTATCCGAACTAATCGGCGACGTTGATGGTATTCTCTGCACGCCTCCCTGGCTTTCGGCACTCGAGGTTTGGATCGCAGACAAGGGGATGGGCGGCTGTGTGGAGGGATGAGCTTGATTGCTTGACACCGGGCTCACTACGACGGGCGACTCAAGCGTAGAAACAGACGGCGAGTTCTCGCGTCTCGGCTGGAACGCTTCGATATCGTCAATATGGCCCGGGGTTGGAAACAAGTGCTCCCAGTCGGATGGCGATCCGCGGCCCAGCGCCGAAGCACCGGTGGACGCGGCGGCAGCACCGGTTTTGGGTGGGACCGGTGGAGGAGGCGGTTGAAAGGTCTGCTGCGTGCTTGTGTGCTGAGACGCTGGAGGCGCCGCGCTGGCAGCTAGGAGGTCGGCAGGACTTGGTTTCCTTTGGGGAGGAGGTGTAGGGGCTGGATTGGCCGGCGGAGCGTAGTAACTGGGGGGAGGGGGGTTCGAGTACGCCGGGATCGACGGTTGCTGCCATGCTTGGGTGCTCGGCTGCTGGTAAACAGGAGGAACCGGAGGCGGCGCAGGCGGGACCGGAGTCGCGGTTTGCTGAGGCGCATATGCAGGGTTCGCTGCAGGGGAGTGGAAGGCAGTAGCCGGCGCAGCTGGAAGAGGCTTGCTGGGACTGGGAGTGGTCGCAGCTGGGAGGTGAGCGCCGACATGGGAGGGTTCCGCGAGGTCTGGAGGTCGAGGCTGTCGTAGAAACAGTCAACAAAGACAGATGATGTCGCAACAGGCAGAGCACTCACCGGCAGCGGAGGAGGAGGGGAAGCGGAGTGATGCTGGGGCTGGGGCTGGGGCTGGGACTGGTTATACCTCACACCCCACGCGGTGGTGTCTAGGCCCAGGCCATGGTTGACCGGGCCATAGTACGACGGAGGAGCCGTGGTTGGAGGCGGAGGGACGGAGCCAGCGCCGGGATGCTGCCATGGTTGTTGCGGAGGCAAACGCCATTCAGGCTGGGGAGGATTGCCGTACATGGTGGCAGCAGAGGAGAGGGTGAGCAGAGGAGGGAGAGTGAGAGGGCATGGACATAGCTCGACGAGGAAGAGAGAGTCCTGTGTCTGCTGACGGGATGCAAGCAAAACAATAATAATCCCTCGTGTCGCATATTTTAGTCTATTTTTTTGCTCGACGCACTTTACTCCATTCGGCACGGCTCTAGATATATATATAAACGGAGTATAGCCTATATAGGGCAAAATTGCATCATATTCAGCCATCCTATATATATCTGTTCTTCCCCGCAGCCATAGGTGTCTTTTCTACTATATTTGGTATACCTGCCTCTATACAATATCCACCACCACCACCACGACTATGGCCGCTCCTCCTCAACCAAAGACTCTGCTGGGTCGCTACAGACCGCTGGCCCCCACTGCTTCCGTCAAAGTGAGCCCGTTATGTCTGGGAGCCATGAGTTTCGGACAGGCCTGGTAAGCCTGATGATGCATATCCAACACGGTCCGTACTGAATACAACCAGGAAAGCCGGCCTGGGCGAATGCGACAAACCAACCTCCTTCGCCATCCTCGACCACTTCTACCAGTCAGGAGGGAACTTCGTCGACACGTTGGCTCCTCCCCTCCCTACTAATGCCCGTAACCCTGCTAACAACCAACAGCGCCAACAACTACCAAGACGAAGAGTCCGAGACCTGGCTGGGCGAATGGATGGAGCAGCGTCGAGTGCGCGACCAGATCGTGCTTGCGACCAAGTACTCGTCCGGGTTCCGCGGCCACCAGGCGGACGAGATCCAGGCGAATTTCGTGGGGAACAACACCAAGAGCCTGCGGGTGTCTGTGGAGGCTAGTCTGCGGAAGTTGAGGACGGATTATATCGACCTGGTGGGCTGCCTGAATCCCATCTGAATCCATTTTGAATGACGGCTTGCTGACTGGCCCAGCTGTACATCCACTGGTGGGATTTCTGCACCTCAGTCGAGGAGACCATGCAATCTCTCAACCAGCTCGTTGCCGCCGGCAAAGTCCTCTACCTCGGCGTCAGCGACACCCCGGCCTGGCTGGTGAGCCGGGCGAACCAGTACGCGCGGGACCACGGGCTGCGCGGGTTCAGCGTGTACCAGGGGCAGTGGTCTGCCGCGACGCGGGATTTCGAGCGCGACGTGATCCCGATGTGCGCGGCCGAGGGCATGGGCTTGTGTCCGTGGGGATCGCTGGGCGGGGGCAAGTTCAAGAGCGCGGAGCAGCGGGAGGAGATCGCACGGTCGGGGACTGATCCGGGGCGCCAGAACAAGGTACTCAGTGAAGGCGAAGAGGCCGTTTCGGCTGCGTTGGAGCGTGTGGCCCAGCGGCACCATGGGGCCGGGATCACTGGCGTCGCGTTGGCGTATGTCAGGCAGAAGACGCCGTATGTGGTCCCGATTGTCGGGAACCGCACGCTCGAGCATATGAAGGGGAACATCGAGGCGTTGAGCGTCGTTCTGAGCGAGGAGGATGTCAGGGAAGTCGAGGAGGCGTATCCGTTCGATGTGGGATTCCCGATGAACTTTCTCTTCAAGGGCCCTATCAAGGAAGCCCATCCGGCGCACTCGACCTGGACGAATCAGGTCGGGCATTTCGATTATGTCGAAAATCCTAAGCCGATCATGTTCAAGTAGACAGTTTACCATGTGGGATGGGGAATGTGACGAACAATCTGAATTCAGTATGCATACATACGCAGAAGACCAGCAGTAAATACATATACAATACCCAGAAATAACAAGACTCATTTCCATGACATCCAGAAAACCTAGGCCATAGTTCTCACTCGTTTCCCCAGCTTCTCCAGTTCGCCCACAACGCCTCCAGCTGCCAGCGTCCACTTCTCGCTAACCGACAATGCATCGACCTTCTCCCGCAGGATGCCACTGCGCGCAAAGTACTCCATGTAGTTCTGGGTCTCTTCGCGCGTGAGGCCGCCGAGACTCTGGACCTCCAGGGCGCCCTCCTTGGCATCCTTCGGCTTGGGCGAGCTGAGCGCATCGATAACGCGCATATCAGGCCGTCTGTACGGGTCAGGCTGCGGGAACTCTGGAGACGAGCGGTCCACGCCGGCCTTGCGCGCTTCCAGCTGCTTCAGGGCGACATCAAAGGCATAAACGCTCGGCTTATTCGAAGCCGACAGCGCGTAGAGGAGGAGGCCGCCGTTGGGCAGCGACGACTGCTGCGCGCCAGGCTTCAATAATGAGACGAAGTGGTTCACGATGGCGAGATCGTGCGCATGGATCGGCTCGAACTCAGGCGTGCGGTACGCGGATTCCTTCATCCAATGTGCCAGACTATCCACCGTAACAAGCATAGGCGGGCGGGGGCTGAAGTGCTTCTCGTGGCCGGGAGCAGCTGAGGTCGCTGTAAGCTCGGCCCAAAGGGCTTGGAAGACACCCCAAGCAGTAGACCGATTCCGTATGCCGAGCTGCGCCAACTCCATTAACGTCATGCCCGGCTTCGCTGGCGCACCCACGGACCGATGCTCTCGGGATACACGAAGGCTCGACAAAACTTCACCGTTGGCGGCGGCTGCACGAGACAGCAACTCGACTGTTGCGTCGGGCTGGACATACTTCATCGGGTTCGTGTCGGGAAGGGGGGCGTAACTGGTACTTCCAAGGACCAAATCCTGGGCTGTAGAAGTTCTAGTTAGAAAAAGGCTGAACCCACGGATACTGCAGACAGAACATACCCTCAGGCACAGTAAAGACCACCCAGCCCTTTAACAACGCCATAGTCATGGCCTGCGCCAAATGCACCGTTTTCCCCGTGCCTTTGGCACCAGTGACGATTTTCTTGAACGCCTTGCCCTTATTAGCGCCGTCGCCAGTGACGCCATCCATCATCTTTCCCATCTCCAGCGCATCATGCCTCATCACCGTCCCGGGACGGCGGAATATGCCCCAGCCCTGTTTCGGTTTAAAAGCCCCAGCAGCGCGCAATTGATCCAGCATAGGCGTGGGAAGGCCCAGGATGGATCCACGCAGACTCTCATCGCCCATAGTCTCCGGCGAGAGGTCCTTCATGCCCTCTACCTCCAGAGCGTTCGGGTTGCTGAGCACGATGCGCTTCGCCATCGCGCGCTGCTCCTCGACAGGCGGCGCACGGGTACGCTCGGGCTGTTTAACCTTCTTCATTCTGAAAGCGGTTGGATTGCGGAAATTGGGGGTCACATTCTTGTTCTTCTTCTTCATGAGGGCCGACATCCCGAGCGCTGCGGTTGTGTGGAATGGAGCTGTTTGGGTCACGGAGGCCGACGACGGGAGGGCTCGTGGCGCCGGCCGAAGCTGCGAGAGGCAGCTCCAGCAGAAAGGAGAGGCCATGATTTCGGGACTGGCTCGCGGCCAGCAGAGTAGTAGCGAAATCAATGGGGGGAGAGGGCGGAGGAGGAGGACGGAGGGTGATTGTTAGCGGTGGTCGAGGAACAACGAACATCGGCGGTTTCTGCTGCAAAGTCCTCCGTTGCCCGATCGGGTCTAGCGCATTCCACGTCGGGTTAGGCGGGTTTTCTCACTTTTTCCGTCTTCAATCACCATATTTCATCTTCACTCTTGCTTAGCATTCCTCACGGCCATGACAGACGCCGAAATGTCCAACTCTGCTCCCGAGGGCGCGCCCTCCTCAAAATCAGACAGACTGTACGAGCTCTTACTCCCACTCCCAAATCCCATACAGACTCTAACACAAACTAGACCGGTAACAGTCTCCAAGCCAACACCCTACACCTTCGACCTGGGCCATCTGCTCGCGAACGACCCCAACCCGCTAGTCCACGCCGCGGACGAGCCGCTCAACGCATCACTGAAAGCCACCGCGCGAGACGGGACGCAATCGCTCCTCAACCAGCTCCTAACCACATGTCCGATCACGTCGTCCGCGCAGCAAGGCGTGCTCCTCACGCTGCCGCCGGCGTCGACGACGCTCCCGCGCCACAAGCCGCTGCCGGCGCCGAAGCCGCCGAGCAAGTGGGAGCTGTTTGCGCGCAAGAAGGGCATCGGGAGGTATAGCAGCGATCCGACGGCGCGGATGGCGGATAAGGAGCGGCGCAAGAAGACGGTGTATGATGAGACGACGGGCGAGTGGGTGCCGCGCTGGGGTTATAAGGGGAAGAATAAGGCCGATCAGGATCAGCCCATTGTGGAGGTGCCGGACAAGGAGTGGAGGAAAGAGCAGCAGGCGAGTGCGGAGTCTGGAGGGAGCTCGATTCGTGGGCTCAACAGGGCTGAGCGGAAAGAGAAGGTCAAGCTGAATGAGAAGCAGATGAAGGCTAATGAGCGGAGGGCGAGGAGGACTGGGAGCTGATTTGGCACCCTGGCTCGGTTTTATGACTTTGTTTTTGACTTTGGGCTGGAGGCGTTGTTCGGTGTCTATATTATCATGGTTTCTAAAACAGGGAGAAAATATCATTACATGCAGTGTTATCTGGCTACCTCGATGCGCGAACTATATATCCACCATTCTCGTTGACTGCCACAAGATCCAATCTATTGTACAGGGTAGCCGACAAGCAGAACGAACAAGCAAAGGCATCAAGCACAGCTAAATCAATAAGCACACAGATATGAAAACCAAAGATATCCAAACGCTCGCAGAATCTGGATATCGACACCGATACCCAGGAAGGGGATCAACTCCATACGCCAGCCATGCACAACGATAACACCATTCCAAGCAATGCCGACCTCAAGAAACAAACCTAACGGCAATACTGAAACAAGCGAAACCCTCGAAGACGAGTTTGAGTGCAGTGTATGTCGAGAAATGAAACCAGAGGGATAACCAAACTGGACAACGTTCTCTGCGGATCCAATTCGACAGTTGCGGGAGAAATTAGAAAGATATAAATAGGCCAGCCTAATTTAAGATCCAATGATCGAATAAACAATGTACACCAACCCTATCATATCGCCGTAGGCGAAGTCTGGAATGAGGCCTCAGCCCAAACTCATATTTGGATTGGCGAGAGTGGAGGCCCGAGCTCAGGTAGCTGAGATACGCTCCTCGAGTGGTTGGTATCGATATTCGCAGGTCTGCGCTTCTCGCCCTTTGATGTCTCTGGGCGAGCGGCTGCCTCTTCGTCGTGTCGACTGCTACCCGAAGACGACACAGCTGCCTCGTCAGCATTGGGGGCTGAATGAGATTCTGAACCAGCCTCCGATTTTGCCTCGGCCTTTGCTTCGGCCGCTTTCTCCCTTTCATCAGCCTCGCTCTCCAGCTTGGCGAACTCCTTCTCGGTCCAGCAGCCTTGCCAGCAATTCTTCCAGTCACAGACAAGGAAATAGAAGCAGAATGCATCGATCTTCATGCAGGGCTGGAAGCAGATGCAGAGGTTGCGATAGTCCATCTTGTTCTGGTCGATGTACGTATGAAGGAGATTCAAGTGGCAGGTAATGGCGAACAGAAGATAGTAGTTGTACGGCGGCAGCTTGGAGAGCTCGTCCTTAAGCAATTGCGGAGCGGTTGTCGCGCCTTCGCATTTTTCAGCGATCATTGCTTGCGTGTCTTTTGGGAAGAGCTCGTCAGGCAATTCTCGGAGCCACGCTTTGAACAAGGATCCCACGGTGTTAATATCGTACAGATCAGGCTCCTCGAAGAGGTCGACATCGAGTTCTATTAAATCAATCAGCATGAGCTCAGGCAGTTGACATCATGAGCCCGACTTACCTGTATCAAAACGCCTCTGCCAATACTTCACTTCTTTTCCACTGCCTGGGACACGGTAGAGTCCCTCCTCCTCGCAGCCCTTGAAGTTGAGGTAGCTGAACGGCATTAGCGCAGTCCAATGCCCAATGGAAGAAGAGGCATCTTACTCAACACAACGATACGGCAAGGCGGGCATCCAAAACTCAGTCTTATCTCGACTGTCCCCTAGACGCTTGGCAATCCGGGTTCGCCGCGACTGTTCGATAACCGGCAGGTTGATTACCGAGCAAACGTAGTTGTCATCATTGATCAATTCCCGCTCGTTCGTGCTGCCACTCCTAGCAATCTTCCCGAAAAACCCCTTTCCTGCCTTGCCGATGCGGTCCGCAGCGCCAGTTGAAGACTGCTTGATGTTGTTGAAAATAGCCGCAGAGGCTCCTGACATATGGCTCAATGAGCCCGAGTGAGCCATCGACCCACCATAGCTCTTCTCCTTGCGGAGAGTCCCGCCGGCGTCTATCGTACGCTCAGCGGCATTATTACCCGGGGCGGAATTCCCCGTTGCTTTGGTCGAGCGATCCTGGCGTGCGAGAGGAGTCTTCGGGCGGTCGTCACCTTCACGGCGGCTCGTCTGTTCAAGCTTCATAAGGCTAACCGACGGACGTCGATTGATTGCCCTGCCCACCGGCGCTTCGTCCAGTCTGATCGAGCGAGAGCGAGAAAGAATGTGGGCAAAACGCGGTTTGCCTTTCTTGAGAGCGGCCGGGTCAGCGTCTGTGTCGGCTTTCTTGAGCTCCGGTTGCTGTGCGTTGTTCTCCGAGGACGACTCCTCGCCTAGATCAGATCCTTGTCAGATTTGAGCATAAGAGTCGTGTATGCTGCCACTCACCTCGTGCCTGTTCTTCTGCCTGCCCGATAGCACCAAGAAGGTCCGGGGTCGATTCGTAACGCTTGGACGAGACTTGCGTTTTACGGTCCCTGGAGCTCCCACGGCTCTCGGCCTTGCGCCCTGGATTTCCCGTGCTGTCTGACCTCTGAGTGCGATGCGCCGGCTTGGGGGCCTTGAGGGTTGCAAAGAATGAGCGGGAGGAGTCTCGGGTATGCTTCTGGGGGTGCTTTGGCGACGGGGGATACTGGGGGATGGCTGTCAGACCGGGGGTTCTTGGCTCGGCGGCGGTGTCAGGAGAGACAGGAAAGATCGGGCTAGTCGACTTGCTGCTCAGGTCGTGCGTGACAGGGCGAATAGTGGTTCCCTTGGTAAAGGGGGAGCTGGAGGAGGACTTAGGGGAACGGGGAGTCAGGGGACTGGGCCCGTCGGAGCTTTGGGCACCCGGTGACAGTGGGGAGGATATTTTCGGGTTCGAATGCAGGGTCAGAGAACTCAGATCCAAATTTGGGACAGCGGATTGTCGCAACGGCATCCTGGGCGCGAATCGTGGGTCAACGGGGGGGGGAGGGGGGGCAGAGAGCATGTAACACCCGGATGGAGAGCGAGAAGGGGGAGTGTGTCAGTCAAGTAGGTGTGTGTATCGACAGGAGAGCGGAGGGGCGAAAGAGGAAGACGATCGACCTGGTTACGAGGACCCTCACGTTAGCAATCGCAGGATCTAGGGGGTGTGTACGTAGTGACAGGCATGAGGGAGCAGATGGAGGAGCGATTCCACTATCAAACACGGGCATTCTCGTCCTTACTTTTGTAGCCGCTGGGAGCATGGATCGACCGCCAGTGGAAAAAGGAATAATCGATATGCAAACAGCCACGGTTGAACCTTGAATGCGACGAGCCGAATCAAGGGAGGAAAGGAAAGGGCCAGCCTTGCCAGTATAGGTACGAGTGTATTCGCAGGATGTAGGGGGTTGGAGGTTGAGGTTATGGCAGGGCAGGAGAAGGCACGGATTCAGAGCGACTGGACATTTCCACCGTCAGTGGGTTTGATCGTTGGACCATGGGCGCAAGTGTCCGAGACGAAGGAGCATGGGGCAGCAGAAGTGTGGGTAAGGAAGGGAGGAGACAGAAATAAAGCTGACGTGACACTGGTTAGAGACACATAATGACCGTGGACAGCAGGAGACAACGGCAGGGTATATATAATTCTGTATACCCTGTACTCACCATGCAGATATGGAGATATTGAGAAGTACCCTGTACGTACGTAGCTTGGAATGCTCCCGCCGCTGGTATGCAAACCCCAATAAATGAAACCCTCCAACACAGCGCAGAGAATGTGACGGCGACAACGGGCCAGCTCATGTAAAACACAGCTCCAGTTTTCTCAGGGGATTGCCGGTGGGGGAATGAAACGCGGTGGGATATGGACAGACAGATCGGGTATGCTGCATCCAACGGCGCAAAACTATTGTCCTAGCGCAGGCGCCTAGTCTGGAGCAAAGCCTCCCGTCCAACCAGGGGATGTCTAAATCAGGTACAGCACATGAGGTTCCTGAATAAAACAACCGATATTCCATGGTTCAGGCGCCATATGATGCCATGGTGGAGATATTCTCGTCGCGTACGGCGCTTACATCTTCTGCTTCATCTAGCCGAGACTGCGCTAGTCTGCCGTTTCCCGGCAATATTCCGTGAACAACACGTGGGGTTGTGGTATAGACTCTGGAGTATAGGAAGCAGGAGCAGGGAAACCTCCATGTACCGTGCATCTATCCCTCGAGGATTAGGAGGTCTATCTTTTTTTAGTTCAGGGGCCAGATGACTCAGCATCCTGAAACAGCTCCACTGTTTCGGTGGCCACGTGATACTTGAGTCACCTGACTGCGCAAATTTCTCCTCATTTCCAACCTCCATCCTAGCTGGATGCAGCTCATGCTAACCACGGGCAATGCGTTCCTAGCCCATTGTCCTAACTCTCCTCCAATCCCGACCACCCTGGCATTCATGAGACACAGGGCCTGCATCTTGACTTACTCTTGAATGGATTGACTGTAGTGGTTGCCTATCCTGGTCCGGACCCTTGCGTCTATTCGTCCCTTCCTCCCTTCCGCAGCTCTGGCCGACCAGAGCCACTAACCTACCTCTACCAATCATCGGTCTGTATGATCCGCTAGCTTCGATGTCTCTTGCCTCGGGCCCCGGTCGGGCCGCGATGAGCCCCCATCACCCGGAGCTGCGTGTCCAAAAACACGTCGAATACATCAAGAATCTTGACACAGTGCGTGATTCTGGCTACCATGAGTTTCCTCGTGGAGAAGGGGGTTGACCGCGTTCCTAGAGGAGGGATGAGCTGGAGTACTGGCTCACCGAACACCTTCGCCTCAACGGGGTGTACTGGGGTTTGACCGCTTTGTATCTCCTCGGTCATCCCGACGCGTTACCTCGCGATAAAACCATCGACTTTGTTCTGTCATGCCAGCACGACAACGGTGGTTTCGGCGCTGCTCCTGGTCATGATGCCCATATCCTATACACGACCTCTGCGGTTCAGATCCTCGTGACGCTGGATGCCGTGGATGAGCTGGAGAACCAGGGCCACGGAGTAAAGCAGAGAGTTGCGTCATGTACGATATGGCCTTTCTGCCGTTTTGTCATGTTTTTCCGTCATTGCGAGCCCGTGCTAACTGTCCCAGTCATTGCAGGATTGCAGGATAAGGAAACTGGCAGCTTCATGGGCGATGAATGGGGCGAGCACGACACCCGTTTCTTATACGGCGCTTTTAATGCGTTGTCCTTACTGGGGCTTCTGCATCTGGTCGACGTCCCCAAAGCTGTTTCATATATCCAAAAGTGTGAAAACTTCGATGGTGCTTATGGCATCCGGCCCGGAGCCGAGTCTCACGCCGGGCAGGTCTTCACCTGCGTAGGAGCTTTAGCCATTGCGGGACGGCTTGACTTGGTGAACCAGGACCGCCTGGGTGGATGGCTCAGCGAGAGACAGCTCGAAAATGGTGGGCTGAACGGACGGCCGGAGAAATTGGAGGATTCGTGCTACAGCTGGTGGGTAGGGTCGAGTCTCGCCATGGTGGACAGACTTCACTGGATTGACGGCAGTAAACTTGCCGCATTCATCTTGGGATGTCAGGTCAGTCTGGTTTGCGCCTCCCGTACGCTGAGAGACTAATACGATCCAGGACCCGGAGGCGGGAGGCTTTGGAGATCGGCCTGGTAATATGGTCGATGTCTTTCACACCAATTTCAGTGTTGCAGGCCTCAGTCTTCTCAAGCTTGCCGGCGTTGTCGAGGTCGATCCTGTCTAGTAAGTATCGAGTCTGCTTCTCTTGATCCAACACTGACGGTGCTAGTTGTATGCCAAAAGCAGTCACCACCAGATGTCTAGCGAAGTAGCAGTTTTCTGAGCCGGCCCTCAGCTTTCTTCCCGCCGTAGATCTAATCCTCCTGCAATCTAATAACCCGCTTTCTCTCCATGGATGATGGGATACAATGCAGGAGGAGAGCGAAGCCACCGTGACTTATTTCCGCTTCTACCACGTCACCATTGCCTGTTATACGGCTGTTAAGACACAGTGGCACATTGTTGAATAGGTCAATTGAGTTTAGTATTATTGACGGTGAATTGATTGTACTGTTGCTAACAGCCCAGCCCTAAGGGGTCCTTCCCAAAACGTGCCTTCGCTCCTGCCCTGTGCCCTCCTCTCCCTCTGGCTCCTTCTCTTCGTCCTCTCTTCCTCCTCGTCACTTCTTCAACTCCCCGCCATCTTTCACTTTCGCCTCCCCGGCCAGCCCTTCTGTCTTGGTTTCTTGTTTTGTCTTTTTGTTTTGTTCCTTTCTGCAAGCGACGACTCGCATCTCTTACTCGTTGCTTCCTTCTGCCCATAATGGGCCCTGAGGCTCTCCTGTGCCACATCTGTCCCAGACAGCCCAACTTCAGCGATGTATCCCACCTGTTAACCCACGTGTCGTCCAAGGCCCATCTGTCCCATTACTTCAAGCTGCAAGTGCGGAGCCATCAAGAGTCTCGCGCCGGTGACTTACTCCGCGAGTATGATCAATGGTACAAGGTCAACGATTTGGCTACGTTGCTCGCCGACCGGATGGCCTCCAAGGAAGCTCGCACGAAGAAATCACAGGGCAAATTCGTCTCCAACGCTACGGCTTACCCTGGACAGAGGGATGACAAGTACAAACCAATGCCGAAGCTTGCTCCTCCCTCGCCTCGGCCCTCTTTGCCTGACTTCCTCGATCCCCGCCTCTCTGACTCCTACTTGAATGCTGGTCCTATACCGGGTAATGATGACTCTTCTTGCAATTCGAGCTACGCTACTCCAACTCTGCCTTCGACGCTTGGCTCCCGGGCCCATTTGCGTGCAGATTATCCATCGTCGTCTACCGCTTCCTCAGGGAAATTCCCGTCTGCCCAGATCAAACGAGAGGATCAGCCGGAGCCAGGTAACGAAGCTGGCTCCGTTTTGCAGACACCGAACTCGCGCAAACCATCGGCGGACAGAATGAACGCAACCCCTCGACTGCTGCGCAGCGGGTTCAGTTATGACCCGTTTGTTGACCACGACGGCACCTCGGGCTACCTGGACATCTCGGAGAGCGACAAGGAGAGGGCTGATGAAATCACGAGGCTCAAGGGAGTATTGTGGCCCGGGATGGATATTTTTGATTCTGCTACTGAGCAGATGAGACGGAGACGCAACCAGAAGAAGGACGAGGGCATTTTGAGGATGATGGAGAGGACCTCCATGTGTGTGGAGCCTACGGAACTGATCTTTTCGCCCACGGGTATCTTTCGAAAGCAGCGTGTGATCTCGGGCGAGGTCGAGGACAGCAGTCCCCTCAAAGGGGAATTTCCAATTCCTCGGCGGCGTTCAGCTCGTCCGAAACGTGGCCCGCTGTCCCAAACCGACCCCAACGCGTCGCGTGGTCAGGACAGAAAGCGACCCAGGAAGGATTCGGGCTACAATCTCCGCAAACGCTCGCAAGAGTCTCCTCGGTTTGACTTGGCCGCTTCACCATGTCCCGTGGCTCCTCTGCCAACCCTCCATCGCAGTGACTACAGAGGAGGATCTGAAGAGTTTGACTTGTCTGCCGAAGCGCTCGAGGACAAGCCTCGCAACGGGTTTGCGATCTTCCAAGACGACGGCGAGCAATATGGGATGGATCTCAAGGAACGATACCAAGATAACGGGAGATTCTCCCACGGATTACCGAGTCGTGGAGCCATGTCTTACGGATCTTTTCAGCCACCCACGTCCGGTGGCTACGTTGCGAACCTTGCGTATTTCCCAACAGGCAAGGAGAACATTGAACCGCTCCTGGGATCGCACGGCAGAATCGATCCTGTTATCGGCTGCAACTCTCCATTCCTCAAACGACGTGATGACGGCGTCGGATGCTCGCCAAGGTACCTCGTTGGTGAGCCCCGGCATGTTGGACTCGGTGCTTTCGATGGCCCCGATATATTCGCCGGCTACTCGTATAACCCGTTGGCGGTCTCGTTCCCGAAGCGTCCCGTTGACGAGAACCATATATACACTGGCGACGCTCCATGGGCAACAAAGCCAAGTCTGCGTCCGACCCCGTCTCCCCTGACGCGACAATCTCGGACGTTGAACAAGAGGACTTTGAAAGGCTGTACCTGGATGGAAGTTCCTACTGAGCTTCACCCTGGCTGGAGGTGTCTGTTTGGACCCTTGACACGAAGTGTTGAGGCTCAAGGAATGTTGGCTTTTGTCGCAGTCTGTTCAGCAGGTCATTTCAGGCAAAGTATATATTATACCATTCCTGTTATGCAGCATGATATTGGCGATGATTCGGCCTCTTCTGGCTCCATGTTTACGCATTCCCTGCACATGTCGAATAGCACTATTATTTATACCACCAATGCATTTCGCATTTCGAAGTAGAGACGAATAAAGAAGTAAAGAAGTACTGAGCATGTAGACTAGGGCTGCTTAGATAAGCCATTTAGGTCACGTTGGCGCGTCCGTGTCCAACGCGTCGCGGAGTCCAGTTGATCATCGCCACACGCAAGTTGGCAGCTTGGTCTCTTCTTCTCGAAACACTATCATATGTCGGACGCATATGCTCCCCTCTTTGGCATCTGACTAGGGACGCTGAGCAGTACCGGATATGCCTCCCCCCTCGTCGCAGACGTCGGCCTCCTCTTCCCCCAGTCTGAAAAGGAAGCAGCCAACAATCGCGAACTTTTTTACCAAGAAGACCCCTACCACCACTCAACCTCCATCAAGTAATATCGACGCCGAGAAGGAAAATGACAAGAGGGCACGAGGAGCCGCAGAAGAAGACGAGCCAGCCGAGCCGAAAGCTGCAGATGGGTTAACGGACGAGGACGAGGACGACGAAGAGGAAGAAATCATCGCTCCAGCTCCCAAACGGCTCAGGACAAATGGCGACCCCGCAGACAATGCTGGTCGAACGTCGACGACGCCGCCACCACGCATGCAGCCTGAGTCAACTCCACACCCAAGCAACAGCCAACGAACCGAGCATTTCAAATTCGCCAGCTCGCAAACCTCGAATGCTGGAACCGGGAAGGCAGAAGGCAAAGAGACGAAGCAGCCCGACAGACAAAGGGAGAAGCTACATCAGCAGTTCGTCCGGAAACTAGGCGGGCCGGACTGCGCCGTCGGGATTGGGAGGGCCATGGCGGACGAGATGCTGACCGGCGCGGAAGATGCCGCTGCCGAGGGTGAAGAGGACGAGGAGCCTGCAGCACGACCACCGGCCAAGGGAAGAGGGACGGCGAAGAAAGGCGGGAGCAAGCTTACACCGATGGAGAAGCAGGTGATAGAGATCAAGCGCAAGCACATGGATACGATCCTGGTGGTTGAGGTTGGGTACAAGTTCCGCTTTTTCGGCGAGGATGCGAGAGTCGCGGCCAAAGAGCTGGGGATTGTTTGCATTCCCGGGAAACTCAGGTTCGATGAGCGTATGTATAGCGTCCGGCGGGGATCCCGTGTGCTGGAGTCGTGCTAATGGGGGTTTCTTGTGGTTTAGATCCGTCGGAAGCGCATCTCGACCGTTTTGCGTCCGCTAGTATACCGGTGCATCGGCTGCATGTCCATGTGAAGCGGCTCGTCACCGCCGGCCACAAAGTGGGCGTGGTTAGACAGGTTGAGACTGCTGCGCTCAAGGCTGCCGGCGATAACCGCAACGCCCCATTTGTCCGCAAACTCACCAACCTATACACGAAGGGCACGTATATCGACGATGTCGAGGGTTTGGAGGGGCCTGTTCCTGCGTCGGGCGGCGCGACTCCCGCCACCGGGTACATGCTCTGTATAACGGAGAGCAATGCAAAAGGCTGGGGTAATGATGAGAAGGTCCATGTGGGCATTGTAGCGGTGCAGCCAGCCACGGGGGATGTGATATACGATGACTTTGAGGACGGGTTCATGAGGAATGAGATTGAAACGCGGCTGCTTCATATTGCGCCGTGTGAACTGCTCATCGTTGGCGAATTGTCGAAGGCTACGGAGAAGCTCGTTCGGCATCTTGCTGGGAGCAAGACCAATGTCTTTGGTGACCAGGTGCGCGTTGAGAAGACGCCCAAGGGCAAGACTGCCAGTGTCGAGTCTCATAGTCATGTCTCGAGGTTCTATGCGGACAAAATGAAGTCGACCAGCACCGCAGAAGATGCACAGGCGAGCAGCCTACTCCAGAAAGTGCTCACTCTACCTGAGCACGTTACGATCTGCCTGTCAGCCATGATCGAACACATGACGGAGTACGGACTGGAGCACGTCTTCGACCTTACGAAATATTTCCAGCACTTTTCGTCACGCTCGCACATGCTTCTCAATGGAAACACACTTGTCAGCCTGGAGATCTACCAAAACCAGACCGACCAGTCTGCCAAAGGCAGTCTCTTCTGGACGTTAGACCGAACACAGACACGTTTTGGACAGAGGATGCTCCGGAAGTGGGTTGGACGGCCGCTGCTGGACAAGTCAAGGCTTGAGCAGAGGATCGACGCAGTCGAGGAGCTGAAAGATCCAGATCGAACTGCCCAGGTTGAGCGGATCAAGAAATTACTCGGCAAGGTCAAGAGCGACTTGGAGAAGAGCTTGATTCGGATATACTATGGAAAGTGTACACGGCCGGAGCTGCTTACAGTCCTCCAGACGATGCACATGATCGCTTCCGAGTTCGCTGATGTTGAGTCTCCAGAGAAGAGCGGATTCTCCTCGTCCATAGTCAGTGAGGCGCTGGCGTCTCTGATGACCATCCTCGAGGATGTTGTACGGTTTCTCAACAAGATCAACATGCACGCGGCAAAGAGCGATGACAAATACGCGTTCTTCCGGGATGCAGAGGAGACCGAAGAGATTAGCGAGCACAAGCTTGGGATAGGCAGTGTCGAGCATGAGCTGCAGGAGCATGCTTCTGAGATTGCCGAAACACTCGGGAGGAAGAAGGTGGACTACGTAACCGTCGCAGGCATCGAGTATCTAGTCGAGGTCGACAATAGCTCGTATTCTATCAAGCGAGTTCCTGCGTCGTGGATCAAAGTCAGCGGCACGAAGAAGGTATCGCGATTCCATACACCCGACGTTGTGCAGCTGCTGCGGCAACGAGATCAGCACAAGGAGGCTTTGGCTGCAGCATGCGATAAAGCATACGCCAGCCTTCTCGCGGAAATAGCGGCGAACTACCAATCGTTCCGTGACTGTGTACAGCAACTGGCCACGCTCGACTGTTTAGTCTCCCTTGCCACGGTCGCCAGCCAGCCCGGGTACGTGAAGCCCGAATACACAGACCACCCATGCATCTGTGTGAACAAAGGGCGCCACCCGATGGTCGAGCAGCTTCTACTCGACACGTACGTGCCGAACGACACCGACTTGGACGGGGACAGGACGCGGGCGCTTCTCGTCACCGGGCCCAACATGGGCGGGAAGTCTAGCTACGTACGGCAGATAGCCCTGATCTCCATAATGGGACAGATCGGGTCATATGTGCCGGCGGAGTCGGCGAAGCTGGGCATGCTGGACGCGGTGTTCACCCGCATGGGCGCGTTCGACAACATGCTAGCGGGCGAGTCTACGTTCATGGTCGAACTGTCCGAAACGGCAGACATCCTCAAGCAAGCGACACCGCGGTCACTAGTGATCCTCGACGAGCTGGGTCGCGGCACGTCGACGCACGACGGCGTCGCCATAGCGCAGGCGGTGCTGGATTACATGGTCCGCGCGAGCCGCAGCCTCACACTCTTCATCACGCACTACCAACATCTCGCGAACATGGCGCGATCGTTCGGCGACCACGAGCTCCGGAACGCGCACATGCGCTTCACGGAGTCGGGCACGGGCAGCGACGAGGAAATCACGTTCCTGTACGAGGTCGGGGAGGGCGTTGCGCATCGCAGCTACGGGCTGAATGTCGCGCGTCTGGCGAATCTGCCGGGGTCGTTGCTTGATCTGGCGAAGCAGAAGAGCCGGGAGCTGGAGGAGAAGATCCGTCGCCGCAGGCTTGCGGGACTTGTCTCGGCGGTTGGAGATGTGGTGGGCGATCCGGCGAAGGGGAACGAGGGCTTGATGGAGCGACTGATTACCAGCGCGGAGCAGTTGTAGCTGTTGCCCGGTGTCTGGATGTCGGTTCCGGTGATATGTACAGTGCAGGCTTAACGATAATACACATAGGATTACAAGTTCCGGGGGCTCTAGAATTGCAACCATATCTCCAGAACATAGTCTACCACAGCACAGGCAATTCCACGAAGACCGACTAGGGGGGATATCACGGACCCGAGCCAAAAAGCAAACCAACGGACCAATAAACCGACTGGAACCCGCTAATTTCCAATTTTTTTCATTTCCATCCTTTGTAGTCTGTCATTAGGGCCGATCTCTTTTGACGACATGCAAATCGTTCGTAAGGCGAAGAACAACCCAAGCGGTTTCCCATCCTAAGCGTCCACCCGGAACCACCACACCACACCACCAGCAAGCCATTTCATTCCATCGCCCGACAGCCTCCAGATTCCATCCGCGCAAGCAAGCAAGCAGGCAAGCAATCACACCTCGACCCGACCCGATCCGACTCGATTCGACATGATTCGACTCGGCTCGGCTCAAGAAAGGGATAGACGCAGACAGAAGAAATGGGCGGAAACGAAATTATCGGAGTCGGCGGGCTTCTCTCTCGGATTCGAGCAGACAGAGGATGTCGTCGGCCTTGACTGTTTGGTGTTCGGTGGGTGGTTAGATAAGGAGGTTTCTACCCGCGCAATTCGTTCCAGAGAGTCATACCTGGGCCCTTGACGTTGCGGATGATGCTGCGGGAGGTATCGTCCATGAACTCGACGCGGACCTGGGTGACACCACCGCGGGAGCCTGGCAAGATTAGCACGGAAACGTTGGCATGTAGAATGCGAAAACATACCGGTGCGGCCGAGGACACGGGTGACCTTGACAAGCTTAACGGGCTGCTGTCTGGAATCCATGATGGAGGGGGTGAGGGAGGGATTGGCGAGGGACGAAAGGCGAGGACAGATGGGAGCGAGCAGAGCAGAGCGAAGCGAACGAGGGAGAATTTGTGTGGGTTTTGCTGGCTGCGGGCGGAATTAGCGAGGTAGGGTTGTAGACACCTGGGCCGTCAGGCAGAACGGCAGAAGGGCAACAAGGCAACAAGGCAACAAGGCAGCACGGCAGCAGAGTATCGATGCTCACCGCTTTCGCCCCTCTTCTTTTTGATATCGACTGGGATTGCTGCTACTAACCAACTCTGCTTGCTGACTTTGCTGCCCAATGGATCTCGTCAACCAGTGAGCCAGCCTATTCCTCCATTCTCAACTACAATGACTAACTCCTCCAGCCTGGAAGGACGGCTCCTCTTCGCGGTGCCCAAAAGCAAGTCCTCCGCCAGACTGCCCCTCCCAACGAGTTGGCGCTGACCATGACTCATTCCAGAGGGCCGCCTACAACAAGCCACGCTCGACCTGCTCGCCGGCTGCGATGTGCAATTCCGGCGCGAGACGCGCCTCGACATCGCGCTGGTCAAGAACCTGCCGATCGCGCTAATCTTCCTCCCCGCCGACGACATCCCGACCTTTGTCGGCGAGGGCCGCGTCGACCTGGGCATCACGGGCCGCGACCAGGTCGCCGAGCACGACGTGCAGGCTCCGGCCAGCGCGACCTCGGGCGTCGAGGAGATCCTGGATCTCGGCTTTGGCCGCTGCAAGCTGCAGGTGCAGACGCCGGTGAAGGGGCAGTTTGACGAGGCGAGGCAGTTGATCGGGCGTAATGTCGTGACCAGCTTCACAGGGCTGGCTGAGGCGTACTTTGCGAAGCTCGAGGGCGTGGCGGAAGCCAGGAATCCGCGGGACACGAAGATTAAGTATGTGGGTGGGAGTGTCGAGGCGGCGTGTGCGTTGGGGGTTGCGGATGGGATTGTGGATTTGGTTGGTGAGTTTGCGTCTCTCTTTTGCTACTTCGTCTGGATATGTCTGACCAGCCAGAATCCGGCGAGACCATGAAAGCCGCCGGTCTCAGGGCCACCGACACCATCCTGGAAAGCACCGCGGTGCTGGTCAAATCGCGCAACACGCAGAACCCGCTCGTCGACCTCATCACCTCGCGCATCCGCGGCGTCATCACGGCCCAGAAGTTCGTGCTGTGCCAGTACAACATCCCGCGCGACGAGCTGGCCACCGCCTGCAGCATCACCCCCGGCAAGCGCTCGCCCACCGTGACGGCGCTCGAGGGCGGCGGCTGGGTCGCGGTCAGCTCGATGGTGGAGAAGAAGGACGTGGCCAATGTTATGGACGAGTTGACCAAGGTTGGGGCGACGGATATTCTGGTTTTGAATATTGCCAATTCGCGGACTGATTGAATGGACGGGCTTTTTGGGCTGGGTTTTCGGGTTATTTGTTCTTTATAATTATAGACTTGATGACATAAATGACATTGGATGATGAGTATATAAAACATGTAAAGTATGCTATATGCTATGTACTGTCTAACAGAATATATACAGCCCCAAATCAATCAATGCACTTGTGCAATGCAATCGTCCCGTGCCATCATCCGCGCATCAATCATGAAATAAGAGGTATACAAAATCAAGCAAGAGGAAACAAGCCAGCTAGGCAGAATCACTCTTCAGCCGCCGACACAAACGTATCCGTGTCCTCATCCCCATCCCTACCCTCATTCTCACCAGCCCCAGGCTTAGTCCCAGCCCCAGCCCCAGGCCCAGACCCCTCCAACCCAACACCAACCTTCCTC
>RAQS01000089.1:0-57799 GCA_003698115.1 Aspergillus sp. HF37
TGGTGGTGTTGGTGTTGGTGTTGGAGGTGGTGGAGGAGGACTGGAGAGCCGAGTTGTTGCTGGCGGGGGGGGATTCGGCAGCGACGGGTGACGTTCTGGTTTCGGCGGCTGGTGACGAATTCGACTCCAGCTCCTTGGAATGGCCGTGCGAGTCTCTCGTCCGCCTCTTTTTCAGCAGGCCTCCTAGAGTCGGCATCGAGAATGGGATTGATTGTTCACTGAGAGACACGCGACTAACACGACGCCCATGTGGCGCGTTCTTTGTCTGCTGCGTTCGGTGCTGGCTAATTCGCCGCGGAGATGGCGGCTGCGAACCCAACAAAGAAGAGTGGAGACTGGACTGGCGAGAATGGTGTCAAGGGACAGGTTAAGCGTTTTGTCTGATTTTATCTCAGAAGAAAGGGAGAATGAGTGGTGTAGGGTAGAAGAGGAACACAAGAGGAAGAGAAGAGAGAAGAGGAATGGAGCGGGGTTGCCCGGAATAGTAGAACAGAGAGGGAGAGGCGCATACTCCGGAGTATATCTCCTCACCCACAATGCAAGCATCAAAACTAGAATTCACCTGGATCCTGTTCATGACCTCGTGTAGATTTCCCATGCCAATATGCCGCTATATTCATGCTCTCTTAACGCCATTCCCCAGTTCAACACCACCTACAATCCGCCACCGAATTGTCAAAACCAACCCATGAGCCCCTACGTCCGATAATGCGCCATGTTCTTCTTGATCTCGTCCACAATCTCCACCGCCTCCAGCGCGTTCCGGGCCTCGAAGTCGTACCGCTTCTGCTCGTTGGCATCGCCGTGCCGCAGGACCACCACCCGGAAGCTCTTGGGATGCCGGCGACTCACCTTGCACCCGACGACGTCGTTGAAGTTGAGAGACCGTGTCTTTGTGTCCGAAATCGTCTTGCCCGTATCGCCTGGCATGATGTGCATGTAGTCGTTGTCGAAGGTTAGGATCCGATAGTTCGTGGCCGTGAAAGACATAGGCTGCTTTCGAAACACGTGGTAGCGGCGGTAATAGCCGCCAATGAGGTCGGGCTTCTGCGCGAGCGGATGCAGCATGCGTTTCCCCTCTTTCTTCGCCTTCTTGGACATCGCGCCGTTGTTGTTCTCAATCAAGAGTGGCGCATTCGGTGACGCGCTTCCCGGCGACCCTGTCAACGATAGAGGCCCCGCGCCGAAACGCCGACGTACGAGATCAAGGTCCGTCATGTTACCCAGTGCTTCGACGGTGCGGTCCAGCGGCGCAATCGTATCCGACCCCGTAACCTTGAGATGATAATTGCCTTTGTCCAAACCCCACCGCTTGCACACAGTGTCCAGGATCTCCGCAATGTAGCTGTCGGTAGACGTGTTGACGGTCATGACGTGCGTTGATGCTTCCAGGTTGATAAATCGAACTTTCAGATTCTTCGACACGCCCATCCGCGGTGTCGCGTGAGACGTCGGCACCGCCGGCCGATCAGCCGGGGTGAGTGTGCTATCGTTCAACGCGGACGAGAACGGCTGACCAAGAATCGGGTTTTGGCGAGTGGTAGGGCCCTTGTTGGGCCCGGCAGGTTGATTTGCCGGTGCCGTGGGTGCTGCAGAGGGATCGCTGCTCTCTTCTGGCAGGCTGAACTTCGGGAATAGACGCTCGTTTTCTTCAAACTCGCCTTGAGAAGCTTCTACAAGCGCGAATTCGTCGTACGGCTTCCCTCTTGAGCGACCCCTAGATCCAGCAGCCCGATTGTTGTTTGATGTAAAGTCCGTAATCGGTGAGCCCTGTCCCAATGCCGGAAAGTCATATTCCACCTCACCATCCTCGACCATCCTCAACGTCCACCGGTTTACTGTCAGCTTGCTGCGCTCGAGTTGTGGCGCACGGCCCTCCTCCGAGTATCTCCAGAGAGCCAGTCCAATCGCCTCCGCAACGGTGACCGGCGTCGGTTGATCCGTAAGCTTGGACTCTCGAACAAGGGGCAAATCAAGAGCCATGTCAGGGTCGGACGAAAATGGAGCGTATATCCTGATATTCAAGGCGTCACTGACTCCTTTGCCTGAGACCATTGCAAACTGATCGAACGGGTTGCTTGGTGCCTTCTTGCGTGCATTGAGCTGCTTGGAGAGTAAGCTAACAGGCTGCACTGCGCTAATAGGCCGCGGGGGTGGTAGATCCTGCAGCTCGGGCGCCGGAGTCTTCGGTTTCCTCGGGGATGCTGTTTGGGAGCCGGTGTCATTTTGTAGTTTGTGCATCAGCGCAATTGGCGACGAAGAGTCGAGACTGCCCGTAATATCAATATCCAGAAGTGACCCAGACTCCGCCGTCGCATCGAACTCGGAAGAGAGCGCTGATCCTACCGACTCCCCGCCCGAGTCTTCAGCCTGCTCATTCAGCTCTTCGGTGATATCTTCGAAGCCCTTGCTGCGGGAATCGCGCCCTCCCCTTTGTCCCATAATCTGGTCTTGGCCAGCAAATTGGATCTGACGCTGACTGAAACCAGATGTATCCATTTCATTCTCTGAAGACATATCGCTGCTGGTAGTCGTGTCTCGCCTCGGACGCTGCTTGCTCACGGCCACGGGTGTTCCAACGGATCCGGTGCGGTAGTGACTGCTTCTAGCTGCATGCGAAGGAGACGAAGACGTAGTTTCCGGCCCATCATGGCGGTCCACCGAGCGTATTGGCGATGATCCAGCCCGTATCCGGATCGGCATTTTCGAGAACTTGATCTGCTGGGCGCCCCTGCAAGATGTGAGAAAAGAAACCCCGTAAACCAGCATGACATATCCCAGTGATACCGGTAAGAGCACCAAGCCTACTGACCTTTGTGCGGGATCCCCGTCGTCATCACTCTCATCACTCAGATCACTGCTATCATCCTCGTCCGCCTCCCCGTGTCTCTGCTGGTCCTGCTGGCGATCTTTACGGCGGGTCTTTTTCCCTCCTGGTCGATTCCGGCGACCGGTTATATCCGCCGTGCTCTTCCCAGTTACCATGCCCCCCTCCTCATCTTCCCCTTCATCCCCTGGACCCGCAAGCTGCGCATCATCCGCGGCATCGTTCGCATCCACGCGGTAGTATTCCGGCGAAACCGCTTTCGTGGTAGGAATCGGCGGGGAGTATGTGCGCTTGATATTCGCGGTAGCCGATTGTGTACTGGGGTTCGTAGGCGCCGAGGACCAGCCCGCCGCGCGGAAACCGGACGTGTTGAGGACGGAGTTGTTCACGTTGATGAGATGCTCGCCTATGCCGTCCTTGATCGTAGATAGATATGAGGTGCGTAGCTGCCAGATCGTGAAGCTGGATCCTGGTTAGTTTCCCAGCCGTGGAAGGGGTATCGCGGGGAAGCAGGAGGCGGGCCTGGAAGCCGCAGGGGAACTCGACGTACTCTTCATTGTGAAGGAGAGACATATTCTAGCTAGCAGTCACAAGGTAACAAAGATAAGTATCAAGATCGATTCATGGGAGGTAGATGGTAGGTGTTCCGCAGTCACTGCAGGAGCAACATCTTCGCGGACTGACGCAGGTGCTGGGCTCGGAGGGAGCGGCAGAAAAGGAAGGAAGGTCTGCGAAAAGGCCAGGGAAACAGAAGAGGATGAGAAGAGACAAGATGGACCGGATTGCGCGGCAAGGAAAGGCTGCCGAGAAGGGAGAGGAGGAAGAGAGGAGAGTGGGTAGTTTCACGTCCCAAAACATCGGATCGCCGCAGATCGATCTGGCCTATGTGCATGTCTATACATACATACTCCTGGATCCTTAGACGCGATATGCAATCAAAATACAATACAGTCCATAGACATGCTTGCCTCCATAATCATGCCTCCTAAGCTTTGGCCTTGGGCTTTCTGCCTCGTCCCTTCTTTGGCTTCTCCTCGTCATCAGCCTGTTCTTCTTCTGCCTTCTTCCCCTTCTTGTCCTTACTTCCGCTGCCCTTCTTTGCTCCCGATTTCTTCGGCTGGCGGACATATTTGTCCTTCTTCAAGTCCAGCTCTTCGCCCTCCTCGCCTTCCTTCGCGTCCTCCTCAGCGACTTCTTCCTCGTCTGACTCCGGGATTGCATCATCGATATCCGGTTTCTCTTTCGGCATCTTCTTCGGCGCAACAACATCGCTGGCCTTCATGAAAGGAAGCGGATGAGACCGTTGGTTGTAGATCCGAGTAAATGCGGCCTTGGTTTGAGTCTCCAGCTTGACCTTGGATTCATCCATGGGCCCTAACCCAAGCTCGACCATTGCATCCCAGTCCTCTCGGGTGAGGAAGTAGCTGTCCATAAAGTCAATCACATCCTCAACGCTCTCCTTGCCGTCGCTAATCAGTCTGCGGATCAGCCTGTCCCAGAGCATAGGCATATACTGTTGTCGAATCTCATCGCGGTTTCCGGTTGCACGAAGGCGCATATGTCCTTGGATCTCCTTGATATAGCGCGAGAGTTTACCTGTGGTCATGTCAACAAGGTTGACTGCCGGCAGCAATATGCGAGAGCCACATACCTTGCTTGCTATTTTGTCCCAGCCAGCTAGTAAAACTAGGACGTTCCATCATGTTTCCGTACGTAAAGCTGGCTGGGCGGACAAAGCTGAAGACCGCGTGTGTCGGCATCAAACTCCATTGCTGCTGCGTTCCGTGGATCATTCTGTCGACAAGGTCGCCGTCGCTGATGCTCGAAGCTGCATTGTCCGCGAGTTCAAGCAATTTGAGCGATTGTTCTTTACCTTGGTAACCGCCACCTAAAACTGGCCGTGTTCTCAGATAATTCTCCTGCAGCATGAGGTAACTGAACTCATGGTCATTGAAGTAGAGTTCGATTTTTTCGTTCAACGTAGATTTGGAACTCGGGGAAAACATCTGCGCATTGAGGATCTTGCCGACAATATCCCACGGCTTTAAGATCACATGTTTCTCCCACGACTTGGTCATTTGCCGTCCCTGGTCAAAATCCAAGTTCTTCTGGTCCAGTTTCACCGTAGAGAGCATGTTGATAACCTGCCGGATATCTGCATGGGTTCCCTCGATCAACCCGTCTAGGACGGGTGGTGGGATCTTCAGGCCCTCCCTAAAGCAGATGGTTGACAATCTAGCCCTGATCTGCTCCGCTGTCGGGCGCCTGAATGGAAGCTCATAGGTGACATGGTCAAATGGCTTCATTTTCGGAAGCCTTCGTTCATTGCAAATGAGAATGAGCGGGATCTGCGTCTTTTTAGCGATAGAGGCTAGCGCACCCACACCACCTCGATCGCCGGCCGACATTCCATCCACCTCGTCCATGATCAAAACCATGTTCTTCCTCTCGCTCTCCACCTTCTTGCCTGCCCCTGAGAAGTAGCCCTGTAGAGATGTTGTGTCTAGGACACTATGGAGGCCGGTCTCCACAAGTTTCTTGCTTCTGGTGTCACTTGCATTTGTCTCCAAGATGTCGTAGCCCTCGAGGTTAGCCACCAAATGCGCCGCGGTGGTCTTGCCGATTCCAGGAGGCCCATGAATCATTACAGAGCGATAGGTTCCGGATCCGTCTTTTCCAGGTTTATGAAAGTTCGCTTTGGCACTCTTGCGCCAGTTCCGAAGCCAGTTCTGGAGTTTTTCCACAGCACCTTTGTTTCCGCATATCATATTAATCGAGGTAGGAGCGTATTTCGAGGTCCAAAGACGGTCATCAATTTGAGCAGCCTGGGAACTCGACGGCGTCTGGGATGCATGAGTGCTGGTTCCTGTGGCTTCAACTGGGTTTTGTTTCTCCTTCTGCTTCAGCTTCTCCTCGCGGTCAAGTTCAGCAGCCATGTTTCGGATTTTCTCCTCTTCGGCCTTCCTCTTTGCCTCATATTTCTCAGCAGCCTTTCCATCGCCACCATTTGCTGGCAGTCGCCGGATCAACTCAAAAAGACCCTCTTCATTGATGGTCTTCAACTTGTGCTGCTGGATCGTCTGAAGCTTCTTGGGGCCAGCATCACCTCCCAAAACAACGTAGCTTGTTTTAGAGCTTGGGGCTCCAGTGACTTTACCGCCATATTTCTTCACCAAGCCTTGGCCCTCTTCACGGCCCAGAGATTCAAGGACACCGGTAAAAACAAAATTTAATCCAGCCAGGCAATTTTCTGCTCCCACGGGCATTTCCCTGCTTTCCGCTCCAGGAGGAGTACGGGACCGCTGGGCCTGCGCGGCATAGTTGAATTTCATTGGTTCGCCAGATTTCGGGGGAGCAGAAGGGGCCTCGATCGTCGGGATACTGTCGAAGATATCCTGGATGTCTTTGCTCTCAGGTTGATTCTGCTTGGTAGGCGATGTTTTCTTTTTCTTCGAGGAAGCCGTCGAGGGAGCTGCCTTTGATCGACTTGGTAGTTTATCAAGCTTCTCGTCTTCATCACCCTCAAGGAGAGATTCCGACTTTCGTTTCCGGCCTGGACGAGAAGCCTCCGATTTCACGGCTTTGGACGGTTTAGGCGCATCCTCCACGACAAAGTCGTCATCCATGTCAAGTGCTGAGGCTTTCTTGTTCCGCGCAGATTTCCCGGACGCTGCAGTAGCTGGCTTGACTGCAAGTTCCTCGAAATCACTTTCGCTCTTATCTTCGTTTCCATCATCCACATATGCGTCATCGCCTTTCCCAGTTTTCTGGTACTCCGCCGCAAAGATGTCGTCGTCTCCGAGGTTCTCCTCTTCAACAATTGGCTTCGGTGCGCCCCCACGAGGGCGCCGTTTCGACGGTTCCTTCGGCTTGTCCGCATCTGTGCTTTTGTTTGCTTTCGGGGGAGCTTCGGCTTTGCTGCCGGCACGAGGAGCATCGGTGGTTTGATATTTATCCGCAGCTGCACTGCTGGCCTTTGAAGGTCGACCTCTCTTTTTGCCGGATGCGAAGTAGTCAGAACTTGTGGTTGGTTCACCCTTAGATGCCTCCGGCTCCCTTCAATAGAATATATCAGCAACTGAATACCAGATACTGCTTATGCGGATAAATGGGGCGACGTACGGTTGACTCGGTGCCTTGGCCTTCGGTGCTGGGGCCTTCTTCTCCACGACTTCCTCATCGTCGCTGTCATCAACGACCTTTCGGCTACCTATATATCGTATCAGATTGCTGTTGCGGAGTATCAAGACGGTCGTCGGCCATACGCTTCTTTCTCGCGGTGGATGGATCCTAAGATATCAATCCAGAATCAGCAAATTGTTGTATAAAATGTTTCAAATACATAAGAAAGAAGAAAAAGCATCATAGCAATAAGTGTGAATGCATACCTCCTTTTCGGCGGGCGGCTTCGCGGCGCCGCCTCCACCAGGTTTGCCGCCAAAGAAGTTCCTGATATCAGCCGGCATGGTGGTTTGTATAAATCAAGACATGCCCTTGGCGCCACAGAAAGAGCAAGAAGAAGGCTGGAAGAAGATCGAGAGACTGCGTTGCTGTGCAGCACTGGTACGAGCAGCAAGGGCGACGCGCGGAGGACGTGATCCGGAGCTACGCGTGCGGCACGTGCATCGTTGTCTTTCCGCTCTGGGACTAGCGTCGGACAGCAAGATTCGCCGGAAACCCGGAGTTCTTCCACATCGGCCCTTCGAACCGCTACATTGCAAGGCAGACCTTCACCGTCGCAATGGGCCCGCAGTGGAAGATGTTTGCAGGGCCGCAGTTGCCCTTCCTCAGGCCGACAGGTAAGTATCTCCTGTTTGGTCGGCGAAGGATTTTCAGCGCTGATGACCTGTGTATTTAGCTTTACCGACGTCCTTCTCTGCCCTCCCACTCTCTCGATGCTTCTCTACTACCTCCCCAGCCCATGACTGGCTCACACCAAAGTTTGCGGAGAAGGCGAAATCGCAAAAAGGCCGTCCCCATGTAGCCACCGGCGGTTCTACTCGGGGCACAACCGTCGTTTGGGGCGATTATGGATTGCGCATGAAAGACCACGACCGCCGAATAGGATCTCAATCGTTCAAGATCGCATACGAGACCATTAGGAGGCGATTGAGGGGAATGAAATACAGGATATACTCGCGTGTCAGCACCAATATTGGTGTTTACACCAAGGGCAACGAACAGCGTATGGGTAAAGGAAAAGGGAAGTTCGACTATTGGGCGACAAGGCTCCCTGTGAGCAGGGTTGCTTTCGAGCTTAAAGGTGACGTCCACGAGAAGATTGCGAGGGAAGCATTCCGCCTGGCTGGCCATAAACTGCCCGGTACGTTGTGGCCTTTTATTTCTTTTGGTAGTCGAGGGCAATGGCTAATTGGGTAAATATTAGGCCTCTGGGAATTTGTGAAAAAGGACGATCCCCCTGTTGTTGGCCGAAAGAAGCTTACAAACGGTGTCACTTTGGAAGGCCTCAAACGACCTCGCAGAAGCGTACCCCTCGGTGCGGATGCACCATCGAAGTCGACTTCCTCCAGTTCTTCTGCTCCGCAATAAACCATTGGCCTTCATCGCTTTATGAAACACTCTCTGTCATTTGAATGCAAGGATTTTCCCGGCGTCTAGGCTCCAACACCGGAACCAGGCCCATACCGCTGTTGTCGTCTCGTCTGTGCCCCTACATCCCGGTCCTGGGTTTCAACTATTGTACAGTATAGTCAGTTTCGTTCCTGCGTTTATTTGTTTCCATATAAACGGATGTCTTGGAAGGGGGTTAAACAGAATGGAACAAAATATACGGTACCCTTGTCCTTTGCACCCGAAGAAGTGGCCGGTTGTCCTGCATTCTCCAATTTCCGTGCAAGCTCAGCATCGTCTTCTGTAGATGCTGCAGACTCGCCTCCGAAGTCATGGGTGTTCATTTCGCTCTTCGTATGCTCCGCGTTGACTAGATTCTGTCAATGCGGCCCAATTCGATCAAATGGCGACAGAATTACCGCCCATCTGCCCAGTCTGCTTTGCAGGGGTTTCTGTCACAGTCCGAATAGATTCGTATCTGGTCAAGAGATGAGAAAGGGGGAATCGGATCGTCTTAGGGAGCGTACTGCCTGCTTTCCCCGCCGGGTTCGGTGTCGACAAGCTTGGAGCTGGAATTGGACATTATTGGGGCAGTGAGAAAATCGAGTCGTTCAGGATAATAATGGCTTCCCTCAGTATGCATTTGCTTGTCGATAAGACAGGTCGTGCCGAATTACTGCTGTAGTTCCCAGCCATGACGTAGTTGAGGTCCATTCGTTGTGGCGAGGTCAAAAATTCAAAAACATACAGGACTTGATGGCTGCTTATGCTCGAAACTTCTCCAGTGCAGGATTTCCCATTTCCAGCGTACTATTCTGCTGATTGCAAAACAATCCTGCATATAACGCAACGGAAGTATACCGACTCGATCATAGCGCCAGTTCCCTCTGAATACCATTATACAGAGTACCATTATACAGAGACAGAATCCTCTACAGGACATTCAATGAACGGCCAAGCGCGAGCAAGAATAGAAGACATTGTGTACTATTGAAGGATCTATTTCATGCCGGAGAGAAATGCAGCGAACGCCTATATTACACCAGTCATACTCGATCATTATTCAATATCAGAAATCCATGCCCATGAGGTAGCTATCAGACTGTCAGCAGTTGATCAATATCGAAAGGACGCCCTTACCTTTCGTAAATCCGCATGAACTTGGCCACGAACGCCTCGAGGTGGAATATCACTTTCTATAGCCGAGTCAGACCTGCCATGGGGAATGCTTCTCATTGTTGGTACACGACTTACGCTTCCCTGCTTGATCCTATGCTCGTAAAAGGCGGACCACTTAATCACTTCTGGTTTGAGAGCATCATCGACCTTGGCCACGAGCTTAAAAGTCAAAGTCTAGGAAGAGAGAGGTTAGCATAGTATTCAGACATACTAGTTGAAGTCCCTTACCTTGAGAATGGTCGTGGGCGGTATACAATGTGTTAGAAGGTCATACAGCCGGGCACGAACTTGCAGCAGCCGTGCAGGGGACCGCTCTGCCAGTATCTCATCGGCGACCAACGAGACGAGGGCTTCCCAGTCCGGAGGGGGCACCGGTGTGCTGTCGGTTACTTTTTCGCTGTGCCGAACCGCATGAGCTGCGAGTACACAACAGCATCACCTTGAGTCGACTTACTTCTGCGCATAGATAGCTTCAAACATCAGCAACGCCCGCCGAAGATTCCTGCCGCTTTCCCTCGCTATCCGCCTATTGAGCTCCTCCGCCTCCGTCCAACCTTCCCGCTTACCAGCGGCGCTCAGAACAGAGCAGATCTGGTTCTCCGTCGGCGCAGCTACCCTGACCAGCAGGGTGCGGGAGCGGATAGGTGCTATGATATTGGACGTGCTGTTTGCCAGGAGGATCAGGCGCAGGTTGGGGCTGTACTTTTCCATTGTCCGCCTCAGTGCCGCCTGCGCATCGCGAGTCAAATGATCCGCCTCGTTGATAACCACAACCTTAAACCGCTGCTTCGCGGAAAGATCGACCTGCTGAGTCTGCGCGACCTCCTTGAGTAGCTCTCCGATGACGACGCGGTCATAGTTCCCGACATCTGCCGGCGTAATCTCAAGATGGTAGATCGACGATACGATGTTGAATTCTAGCTTCCGGTTGCTTGTCGTTTGGAAGACCCGCGCGTCGATTTTGATCTTCTCAACTCCCGGGCCGTACAGTTCCTTCAGCGTCGCGATGATCCGAGTTTTCTTCCCTGCGCCTGATGGGCCGTATACGAGAAGATGAGGGAAGTCCCTGCTTTGCGCCTGACCAATTGTCAGACTGAGGGAATACTGCGCGTAAACGGGGGGGTCCTTCACTTACCAACGACCTCAAGCGTTCGGAAAGCTCGAAGTGGTACGAAAGCGTATCGAGCGACCGGGGCCGGAGCTTGTCAACCAGCAGAGCCATTTTGACGGTTGGATATGCTCCCTTTTTGATCGCCAACCCTTGTGGTGCTCGGTGTCGCTGCTGTCTGCTGCAGAGTTGATGCGACGCGTCTGACGCGCTTAAGTGGTGGTCCGTGCATATGACTAAGAAATCCATACCATTGCCCAAAACAGCAACTACAGCAAATCAATTGTATTGACAGGACGTACTTGGATTCCGTATGTTGATATTTGGTTATTGAATGTAATGCCACACGTTTATATACATGGATATGATACAAAACCGGATTTTCATCGCAGGCGTATGATGCATTTCCGACCTTCCTGAGAGATGAGATGAGATCGCTCGAGCTGGGAATCCCTAGATAGTGGCAAGATGTGTCCAAATTTCTCAACCGAGCCTTATGTAAAGACAAAATGGGCCACGCATGTCCCACTTTGGCAGATGAATGCCCTGTCGCTTCTCTGTATATCCCCCATCGAATAAACTGGATTCAAGCAATTGACATTCGGCTATGTCAAGTACTCTAAAAAGCGTCGCCGCTGCTCGTAGGAACATTGCTCCTGGGATTCTTCCCGGCACGCGGTTAATTCGGCATAGCTTTGAGGACGCCGTTGTCGTCATAACGCGCCTCTGTTGACACAAGTCAGCTGCATTACCCTGAAGACCTTGACAAGGAAACCCCTACTGAAGAATGTATACGAGAGCGTGATCGTGTCAATGCCCTTCATGGTCGGATCCGAAGCGAAATCGGGGTCAATGAAGAAGAAAACCGGCATATCAACGGACTCCCCGGCGTTGAGCTTCTGCTCTTCGAAGCAGAAACACTGAATCTTGCTGAAATACGGAGCGACCTGTCCCGGCGTGACGCTATAGGTCGCAACCCCAATGATATCTGCGGGGCCGTTGTTCGTCGCCGTGTAGAATGCCAGCGCCGTCTCCCCGGGAAGAACACGGACCTCCCGCTGTTGTGGTGTAAATTTCCAAGGTAGGACGTCTGAAACGGAGCCATTGAACGTAATCCGTAGTCGGCGAGAGTCTGATACTGGATTTAGTCGGGAAGCGGTGTCGTTTTCTGCGCCGCGATGGGTCAAAATGGGTTGGCCACCCCAGCCGGTTTGTTGGCATATCTGTAGCGACAGAAAAGCATCAGCGACAGAAAAGCATCAGCGACAGAAAAGCATCAGCGACAGAAAAGCATCAGCGACAGAAAAGCATCAGCGACAGAAGCAGCATCCAGGGCATCATTGACTCGTGCGTACCATTTTGTAGAGAGGGACGGAGCCATAGGCAAGAGCGACAGTTCCGAGTATCACACTGATTGTATAGTACCTAGCCGGTATTAGACAACGCAGCGCACGAGCAATAGACTAAAATGGCAACCTTACATAGCAGTTGCATTTCGCCTTTCAGATTGCGGCGTATTGAACGGAGAGTTCGAGGCCCTTTGCTGGAGCAGGAGTGAATTGCGGGAGAAGAGCCTCGTCCCACCCCTAAAGCATCCATGGTTTGCGTATATTGAGGGCCGTAATCTGGGACTTAACTGCGAGAGTCGCCCACATAAAGGGAATAAACGGGGAATCATGATTGTTGAGTCCTGGAGCAGTCGATATCGACGCCCGGTGTTTCGGGATTGTCATTCTGCACGTGACACTTATCGATAAGAACTGTTTGATATCAGCCTCGCGATATCGACATCGCAAAAAAACATCCAACACGCTCAGATCTCCAGCCAAGAGCGATTCACCTACCCGTTCACGCTATATGTAACCGAGTTCTTGGTGTTTTACTTACTCCATACACATTTTGAATTTTCGGTGAATTACTACCCATTGGGAGGCTAGATCGACCGCCATGCCTTCATTAAGACGAGCCAACGGACACGCCAGGGGAAAACAGGGGTATGAGCCGCGGGGACATGCATTGCACATGCACATCAGATGATAACGAGGTCATTACCTTGAAATCTACGCTGGGCTGGGAGCTGTGTATCTTACAGACGGTCTTTATTTTTCGTCTCGGGATGCAATGAGCTATTTGACCCTAGGATGTACAGGTGTCGACCCTGTATTTTGAGCAAAGCCCGTGGGCCAATCGGAAAGACATCATAACCATCCTGAGCTCGTATTTGCTTAAAGGATGCAGGCTGGTGCTAAATGTCTTTTCGAAAACCAACAGGTTGAAAAAACCGTGAATCTGCTGTTCGTTCAATGCGAGGTTACTAATGTAGTTGTTCCTTGTATACCCCGTTTGATTGATCCATTGCAGCTATCAGAAGATGTGTTCGATGGCTACAAGCGCAAATCCCAGCATTACGCATATCAACGAGCCAGATCTTAATACCGACCTCACTCTCGCGTTGGCTTTTCCCGGTAGAGACGAGCCCCCGTATTATGAATCCTCATTTGGTGTTTCTTTCAGGCGTTGCGGTTTGGCCGATTTGATCTGGGAGGCGTGTTCTAACGCGCAGCCCGGTAATGAATAATATCGAGCTACTCGTCATGAAGAACGGAAGATGAAGGTGCCTAATCAAGTATATCAGGGCTATGCCACGGTTATGACCATTGACCCCTCCATAACAATCAATATTCATTAAAAATGTCCAGCGCTATTAGAAATGCGTCATTAGGTATACAGAACCCGCCAACGCTGACTGAAAGAGCAATGATAATAATACAACGCAGCTCTATCTCAACACATCGCTATGCCACCCCTAAAAATGCATATAATACAGGCCACCGACTAATTCAGGATACTCATCGCAATCCTGCCGAAAACACCTCGGACCAAGGTCGGCCGTTCCTGAAGACAAGCCAGGAGGACGGCTGCACTGGCTGCAAAGACAGCACGCTCCCGGGATTGGAACTACAGGAAGAAACATCGCCGTCAGTATCTGGGGTACAAGTGCAGAATCAAACGGGGCGAGACCGTAATAGGGGTGTAACCGTCTCACAGACACGGCCCGGTTCGTCAAACATACCTTTCTATCATAAAACCTGGGCAACACCGTTGCTGCGGCCCTGGGTGCCACGAACAGCGCCATTTCCTGCCTCCTCCGCGTGTTCTCGGCCAGGATACTCCATCCACACATGAGACACCCAGTCCCGACGCAGAGTCCAGAATCCCACATCTGCGGTGTGACTGTTTCTTTGTCGAATATCTTTGGCCCGAGTCTCGCACGGGCAAGGCATACCCCGTAGTAGAAAAGGGACACAAACGAGGCAAGGAAAGTAGATGACCACAGAGCATCTGACACCGCACGGACGAGAGCGGCTCTCGACTTCAACGACCGAAAGCGAAATGCAATCTGGAGGGGGAAATATGTTGCACACGCAAATTTGAAAGATGTGGCAAAGCGAAAGGCTGCATGTTTCTCACAGCTAGGGCCACAGCCCATGTGTACCATCTCGCAGGGCATGGGAATCGTCTTCGCCGGGTCACCCCATACCATTGGCCAGTTATAATCCTTGCACATAGACTGAAGGAGAGGCGCTTGGCCGGTCTCCTTTCCATATACGAACACCCCTCTCCTAGCACGGCGGAGTGCTTCAATCAGGCGCCAGTCGACTTTTGCCGCTTCTGAAATCCATCTCTCATACGACTTGGGAAGTCTCTCCGGGAGGTAGAACCAGGCCCACATCACTACTGCGGAGCTGACCGAAAACAATCCTGCATCTGCGAATTTAGGAGCTGCAGCCTCTGTAGCAGACCAGCAGCCTTTCGCTTTGCGCCAACGGGACCAATACAACCACGCGATGCATACGACCACATCCACCGCTCTGGTAAGCGTGAAGAGGGTGAGGTCCATTGTTCTACCGGCATATTCGGTGGGCTGATGTCCGCCTGGCCCCTGTTGACGACTTGGGGCATTTCCCCCTTCCGGAGAATCTTTGGACAAGCTGCCATTGGCATGGTGCAGGCTAACTGGCTTCTTGTTCAGAAGGTCGAAACTGACACACGAGGAGGCAAGTGCAGCAGCAAACCTGACTAAACGCGCTGACGTCTTGGAAGTCAAGATACTGGCCTTGGAGCTAAGCCTGCGATTGACCAGCGCACATATTCTGAGAAACAGCACCGGAAAGACTGTTGAGCCCCCAACCAGAACAGCGCAAGCAGTGGATAAGCTATCCAAGCGGATAGCATTTGTCAAGATACGGGCCAGCTGTAAACATATGGTTAGCCAATAATGACTCATGCTCTCTCTTCGTGCGAGTAGGTAGATACCTCTTGCAACTTCTGGGTACTTGTCAGATCATTACTGCGGAGCCGACGGAAGCCTGATAGGAGCCTGGGGGTAGTGGAAGACAAGTACCCAATTGCGTAGGCGCGGAGGATTCTATAAATTCAGCATGCAACTGTTAGCGGTCTGGCAGGTTATCGGACGCAGCCGTATGTCCGGCGACAGCACTTACGGCTTGACAAGCCGGGCATTGTTGCTGTTACTCCCACGAGCAAAAATCGGCGGATCCATTACGCCCGGTACCCTGTGCAACCATCACCAACGCGCGTAGTATCACAGATACTTCCTATGCCGTGGTAGGGTCAGAATCGCATTCAATCGGCAATAATCGGACAAACAGCCAACAAGAGGGGTATGTCATGTCCGGGAAGATTCAATTGTAACACGGCTGGGCAATTGAAGGCATAAAATAGGAGTAGCCGATGTGACTCGAGAACGTGTTGCCGAGTATGGAGTGTGGCACGGGAGAAACGGACTAACCACCTGCATCCGTAGCGCATGCAAGGGCGTATAGCTTGCGGTGAAACGTACTCCAAAGCAGCTTGCCCAGTGGATCGTCACGTGGATTTCCAACCTCGGTTCGTCAGGAAGGGGTAAGGCTGGTTCAGGAGAGAACGGCGACGATCACCCGGACCGAAGAGGAGAGTCTGGTCGGCGAAGAGTGGTTCTGGATATTTAAGGAGGACCAAGAGGGGGGAGAAAGCTGGTACAGAGGAGAAAGAGGAGGAAGAGCTGTGAGGAAGTACGTACTGTACCCTGGCCTGTACTGTACATATACAGTACAAAGTAGTGGTAAGTTCCTGCCGTTGCCTGCAGTCGGGCCGTTACGGGACAGGGAACAGTGCCCGGAGCGCGGACTGTAATAAACATCGGTATTGGCGTTACATCACGCGACGTTGTCCAGCATGTGATTGTTCTCCAGACTCTCCAACCAGCCCAGCCCAGACCAGCCCTCCCTCCCTCCTCTTCCTCTGCTGCCCATGGGGAAACAATCTCGTTTCTAATCGCGTTCTTATCTGTCGCTCTCCCCACGTTTCCCCTTCTTTTCACATTCCTTCTTCTGTCTGTCTGTCTGTTTGCCTGTCGGGTCTCCCCCAGAAAAAAAAAAGTGCCGTTCTCTCTCCGCAAGTCAACCAGTCTATTCGATTCTCGGATGGAATTCCGCTCATAACTTGAACCTTGTTGCTCGCCTCGTGTCCGCGCTCGGCACGGCATGTGGACTTTTCCTTAACTCTTGCGCTGCGTCCAGGAATCTGAGCAGCAAGTGCCGACGACGGTGTCTCTCGTTTCCCAATATCACGCCTTCAGAATAATACACGCGCTTCAACTATGGCCAAGCTGGAGTCTCAACCCGGCCAGGGCAATCCGCAGCCTGGTCCGTTTGGATGTACGTGCTCTCGAATTGACCGGCTTTGCTTCGTCTCTAATGCCTCATAGATTCATTTCTGTCGTCCAGGGACACTCCGTACGACCCTGCTCCTGCCTCTCCTCCCGGCCCCGCTCTCCTCAACGATAACGAGTCCAATATGCTCGACAATTTCTTCACCACAATGAATTCCAACCATTTCTCGAACGACTTCTGGCAACAGGGGCAGCAGAACAAGTCGCATGATTCCTTCAATTTTGACTGGTCCAACGAGCTTCCGCCAATTTTCGAAGGGTCAACTACTTCCCTTTCACAGCCTCCATATTCCCATCGGCCGCCGGGGAAGCCCAATGGGGGGATGGATCGCAATGATGAAGGTGGAAGTTCTGACATTCTCGCGGCTGCGTCGATGCTTTTCCAGAATGGAACGAACGGGCCCCATTTTAACTCTGCCCTCGGTCACCAATCGCTTCATCCTGATGCGTTTTCTGCATTAAACGGAAATACCTCTGGCATGAACGTCCATGATAAGGATCTGCACACAGGCAATCGCGCCGCCGGTAAGGAGCCAGATATGGGCTCGCATCCATCACTCCCGGTTGGTTACCACACATCCGAGATGCTATTTGATATACGCGAGCCAGTCCCTGTCGACCAGCAGCCATCGAAATCGCGGACTCTTCATTGGGGATCGGACGTCAGCTTCATGGACCAGGGCTACATGGCACCACCTGACCAGCCGGATGTGGAACAGCGGACCAAAGAATTACTTAATAACTTGGAGTGCCTGGAGCCGCAAAGCAGTGCTGCCAATACTCGACCGCCAAGCCCTGACCGCATGGGCGACAATGCACACTGGTCAGGACCACAGGCCAGTGGCGTACGGACTGCGTACACGGATTATGTCGACGATGACTCGCAGCCTAAGAAGAGGCCTAGGACCCTGATCAAACAGGAAGACGACGATGAAGCTTCGGATGCAGATTCCCCTCCGCCCAGAGCAAGACGACCCAATGGCTCGAGCTTCAGCAAGGCCAGACGGGCATCAGATGACACCTCGCGGAAGTCGAGATTGCAGCAAAACACGAAAGCCACCCGAGAGAACCTCACAGAGGAGCAGAAGCGGACCAACCACATTCTCTCAGAACAGAAGCGGCGAAATCTCATTCGGCAAGGTTTCGATGAAATGTGTTCTCTTGTTCCTGGACTGAGGGGCGGCGGATTTAGCAAAAGCGCCATGCTTACCCAAGCTGCCGACTGGTTGGAGGACATTCTGCGGGGGAATGAGATCCTGAAGGCACAACTCTCAGAGTTGAATTCTGTGAATGGCTTGGTTATGCCTCGATGAGATCCTCTTCTGTTATGCGACATGATATCCTTCCTGATTCCCATGGATCTGGGCGTTCAGCGGTTTGACAAGCAAGGAAGCTAGGCGTAATGATGGCGAGCATGCTTATGATGGTTCGATTTATGAAATACTTGACAGGCATTTGTGATTGGGACGGCTCTGGGGTTATTCGGGGTGGAATGTGTGAACTGAATCAGTGCCTCATTCATAGTGCATTTTGGATGGACTCATCCTAGTACATATTATCCAAAATTTTTTCTTGGGGCTCTGTTAGCCCTGGGCAATTCAGTGCAGCGATGCTATTCGGATAGTTAAGTGACGGCGAAGGTATTAATGCTGCTATGCTATGCTATGCTATACACTCATGGCAACTATCAGCATGTGACTTGCTCTTATCAGGCGACCTTGCGCAGCAACAACACGCGCCTCCTTCCAATCCTTCGTTTCCAGTTCGAGTTACGTGTTACATATCTGCTGTTTATTGCCTACATCTCTTTCGACGACCACCCTCGACAATGCCTTCCAAGCGAAAGCGCTCCGACGACGAAAATCGGCGCGACAGCAGCAATCCGAACAGCAAGCGCTTTGCGTATTTGAAGCCCCGCGTGCGACAGGTTCCCGAGCGCACCATCAAGGCTAAATGGACCACTCTGCCCGAGCAGGCCCAAGGCAAGGTCCGAGATATATTTCGCGTCGTCGAGCGCCCGGTTATAGTGCGGCAGAACAACGAGCGCAAGCGTATCGAGGCGCAGTCAGCGGTCCAGACATTTGAGAAGAAGTACGTCCATGCAATGGTATCTGGCTTGCGGCGCCTGCCATTTCACCCATTGGCCAGCCAGCAAGACAGGTAGCTAATTTCTGCTCCTGGATTTGCAGTCTCGGAAAGCGGCTTCCTCGAATGGTCTTCCCGCCGGCGACAAAGGAGTCGAGCTTTGAGTTTGAAGCTGGGCTTGACGAACATGTATGTGGTGATACTTGATTTTCTGCTGGGTTGATGCTGATACCGCCGCTTAGCGATCTTTGGAAGCCTACATATCTACAGTGACCGACAGCATTGACCTCCTGAACACCTCCATCGAGAAGGAGGAAGCCATACTTGCACGGGAGAAGAAAGAACTGCATGAAATTGAGAAAAACGCAAAAAATGCGAGGGTAGAGAAAGAGAGGCAAATGAAGAACGTATGGAGCACCCTGTCAGGACAACTTATGGCATGCCAACTGACATCTTACTTCGAAGGAACACCCTGTACTGCGGCAGCTTGAAGATCTACCCCGGGATCAGGCTGGAGACTCGACGGAATTCACTATTTCTGGGACCAAGGGCGAACCACTGGCTCTTGCCGAGGTACGAACCAAACACCTGCCACTGTACACGCTGTTATCGCGAGAAGGCTAACTGGATATCCTCAGCTCGAAGCTGACCCTGAAATTCATGGCTTGTTGAAACAGCTGAACGGGCATTTGAATTCTATGCAAAACAACACAGATCCCCTTGCCGGGCTTCAGGATGCAATCAACCGGTCGCAGAATGCGTTGAGCCTGTATCCTATGGCCGAAGACTGAATACTCTGAAAAGTCCGGCCACGTCGGCCTGTACTTGCAAAGCGTTAAACGCTAAATGCAGCAGGACCTACTGGACATATTTGGTATGTCCATCTAGAATGGGTAAGAATCCTGGGCAGTGCAACATGGATGTCGGAAAATCCATGGCACCCTTGCCTGTATGCCCAAACCAGTGACTGCATGCAGGCATACTTCATCTGTTGCCTACTTACTGGCCCCCCCCCGATCTGATAACGCGAACACAAGGGCGAATTTCGGCGTGACGGTGACGCCTCAACTGAAGACCGAGCATGGACATTGAAACCCGTGGTCCCATCTCCTGAAACGACCATGGATACGGTTGCACAGGCGGTGGCAGTTGCCCGGAAGCTCCTCTCAAAATAGTCGCCTGCCATACAGAAGATTTATCGACGATTACAGACGAGGTACTCGTCAAAACGAGAAGGAAGCGTTGGGATAACCGCCTCGACACAGACTATGGGAAGGATAGCATATGTCGGCCTCTAGTCTGGTCGAAAATGACTGCGCAAAATGGCGAGAATACAAGGACCCGATCATTTATGTGTACCTCTTGTACATAGCTGCCGGACTATGTTTTGAGTCATGGATATGGAACGGTCGCGGCAACAGGCCGACAATGCAGGTTCCCTTGAAGAGGGCCTATTCCGAATACTGTATACAGACCTCGTAGGACAATTTGGTTTAGACTGAGGAATGCTTATGCCAGACATGGCCATACCGGGGCAAGTAGGGAGCCCCGGAGACATGGCTGGCCGCAGTGCGGAGACGCCCGGGACGAGTCGACCGCGGCAGTTCCAGCGGGGAATTTCAGCGGGATTCCCAGATCTAACCTGGTCAAGTTCGCCTCGCGACCTCTCTCTTTCTCCCTCTATCTAGCACCTTGCCCTGCCTTCCAGCTGCCGTCTGCAGCTCGCCGTCTCGCGTATCCTGTTGTACTCCTGATTTTACTTGCGACCGTACGATAGCCCCGATCTGCGCGTCTGCTGCTTCGCGCTCAGCTTAACCCCCCTCCCTGCGGTCGACGAACAGCGAGAAGCGCAGCGGAAACCGACACAGTCTCGGACAGCCAGCCTGAAACCACGGAGACGCCGCCATCTACCATGCCTGAGGAGGACACGACGAGAAGGGACTCCGGCGCAAGGAGCAGCCTGCGCGCCTCGCCAACGTCCAAGCTGGGGAATCCAGCCGCGGGGGCTCACTCCAGCCCCAAGAAGCGTCGCAAGGTTAATCATGGTAAGATGCATGCGCCCTGCAAGGATAATGGCTAGGGATTCTTCGATGGGCCACGTTTTGCTAACTCATGGCTGTAGCGTGCGTCTATTGCCGGCGATCGGTAAGCCGTTCTTCCCTAGGACTGTTCGACGATTTCTGTCTGCTGTGTTTTGTCTCGATCTCTATTCGTTTCTACTCATGTCAACACCCAATCTACGAGAACTCATGCTGACGAGAGGCTGCTCGCGTGGGACAGCATATGACTTGCGACTCGGTACGACCTTCCTTAATTTTATGCATTTCGGCACTGTGAAACATGCAGCGCACAGTCGTCTCGGAAATAATATTCGCTGACGGATTTGATACTAAAGGAGCGGCCGTGCACGCGATGTATAAAACGCAACATCGGACACCTGTGCCATGATGAACCGCGGGAGACTACAAAACGGTCGCGCAGTGAGCGGGGCCAGTCAGCAGCAGAGGACGAGGGCTCGAGCAATGAGTTTCCGACTGCGCAAGGGATGTCCGGGAATGTCGATGTGCAAGACGCTGCCGCTGCCGCTGCCGCTGCCGCTGCCGGTCAGCAGCTCCTTCCCGATGGGACCATCGGTCTCCAGCCCCCGTCTGTGAACTCGGCTGCGTCTGTCGCGCCTGGGAATCTCTCGTCCTCCGGCCAAGGCATTGGCGCCACCTCACAGCAGAGTAAGCACACTTGGGCCATGGTGTCGCCTATTTGGCCTGCCGCTGACTGACGTGGGTTTGCAGTCGTCGGGTATAACGACTGGCTTGCTGGACAAAGTCAGTTTCAAGATATGCACAGTCTGCATCCCTCATACATGTTTAACGCACCAGAAGTGACCAACGAATACAATTTGCTGGGTGATTTCCTCAGTAACAGCCTGTTGGACGACGGCAGCATGTTCCAGAACGACGACTTGCAAGGGATATACTCTGATCCAAACTTGATGAACTCCATGGCTACCTTGAGCGGGCCCAGTGCCTTGATGCAGCAGCAGCAGCAGCAGCAGCAATCACAGCTCGCGCCACCAACGCAGAATCAGACGATTCAGAGTGGCTCTGTCCAGAACCAGAGTTCGACAGTGGGAAATGACAAGGCCAGGGAAACTTATTACATGACCGCAGCAGATCCCTCGGGCTCCGACCCGCCGGAGGAGAGAATGAACAAGCTGCTCAAGGCCAAATACGATGCTGGCCTGTTGAAGCCGTTCAACTATGTCAAGGGCTACGCGAGATTGAACCAATACATGGAGAAGAACATGCAGCAAGCGTCGCGGCAGAAGATACTCCGGCAACTGGATAAATTCCGCCCAAAGTTCAGAGAGCGGATGCAGAGCCTAACCGACATCGAGCTCATTCTGGTCGAGATGTGGTTTGAGCGCAGCCTGATGGAATACGACCGTGTCTTCGCCAGCATGGCCATTCCGGCCTGCTGTTGGCGGCGAACGGGCGAGATATTCCGAGGAAATAAAGAGATGGCCGAGCTAATCGGTGTCCCGATTGAAACTCTGAGAGACGTAAGTCCCCCCAACAGCACTTGATTTTGGCAAATTGCTGATCCTTGCGGTCCAGGGCAAGCTGGCTATCCACGAAATTGTAGTGGAGGATCAGCTTGTGAGCTACTGGGAGAAGTTCGGCGCCATCGCCTTCGACAACACCCAGAAAGCGATGCTCACGAGCTGCACGCTTAAGCCCCCGAACTCGATATCCTCGGCGGACGGAATTCCCTGTTGCTTTTCATTCACGATACGACGAGACACGCATAACATGTGAGTGCCTGTGGCAGTTGAACGCTCTCGTTATCGCTGACCTGTCTTCTAGCCCGTCGCTTATTGTTGGGAACTTCTTGCCATCGCAACGAAGACAAAGGTGAAATTACAATTATGGCTTGACAAAATGCGGTTCAGTTCTGGTGGGCCTGTTTACATGTTATTTTGATTGTTCTCTGGGCGGATTGCAGCTTCTTGGTCCACCATAGTTATAGGCGTTGTTCTATACCACCTGCTTTGCATAAAGGCGTTGTTCTTACCTAGAATGCACTAAATGAGAAAGGGTGTATGGTATTCGGTCCCGTGATGCCCAGTTAGGTGAGGGTTCGTCCTTGGCCTTTCCTTCTGTCCATGTCAACACCTTGCCCCCTTTGATACATTTAATTGCCTCACGTCTTCCCTTTGACTTTATGTTTCCATCTCAATACGTATCTCAGCTACAAGTCTAACCTCCAGTCGAGACAATGGGCTCACTGTCACAAAATACGGCCCAAGACCAAGCGACAGCCATCTCAAGCGAGTAACCTTCGATGAAGACATGGCTCGTACAGTCAAGCTGACCCTTATCTATTGCCCTGCTAGCCTTTGCGGACGAGCTGCTCAGCCACGCTACACAATACCAGTCTTGCGACTGCCTCACTCTGTCTGAGAGTGTCCTTGATACACTGGACCGCTACCTCGATCAGCTGCCTCTGCTCTCAGGAAATCTTCCACTGTCTACGCGTCGTCAGCTGGACTCCAGAGGCGTGGAGCTGTGGAATGCATACACGCAGTTGATAGCTACAAGCAGCGAAAACGAGAAGCTCTGTGTTCTGGGGAAAGGTACGGTATAATCTCCCCGGATATTGAATTCGGTCTTCTAACGTCGGGCTTATATAGTGAGGACCTTTGCGTTTGCACTCCTGGACTGTGCAGCTTCCAACCATGGCCCAGGTACATACACTCTCTCCAGGAATGGACCAGTCACTCACTTTCGTCTAGCCAACTCTAGGGCTCTGGGCGTTGCGCTGAAAACAGCTAGGGCCTGCCTAGGTACCGTTGCCCTGAATTGCCTACCTCCATTTGTTTGACCATCGGTAATGGGAAGACAGAAAACAAGCATCTGGATCTCAGTCTGAGGATCCTCAAGATAGCAGCTGTGAGATTGGATATCCTCGAGAAATCGGGGGCTGATTCTAGTACTCCGCTTCACGTCCGATCTGCGTCTACGGAGTATTACATGCTTCGGATTCATCTGGTAATAGCCACATTTCTGGTCCCGGTATGCTTGGGAGAGTACTGACTTCCGCTCAAGGCCTGGCTCCAGGGGAGACCCGATATTGCAGACCATTTGTTTTCAAAAGTCCCGCAAGCGAGTTCTGACGAAGATGCAAACAATGTTTCGGAGATGTGTTATAGGGCTGGTATGCTAGCATTCTCGAACGTGGACTATACTACGGCGGCGGGATGGCTGCGGAGAGCGTTAGATGCGAGTGATGTCTTGAGAGGCTATACTGGTCCGGCCTCGAGAGATATGAGGTTGCTTGCTTTGCATGCATTCGGTAGGCTCAACAGGTACGCTCCCATGGCGATGGAGGCTCGCTAACATACTCAGTTCGAGCGAATGCCCACATCGATACGACTAATGGAAAAGGTCATCTTGCAATGGCGTTGGACTCACTCAAGGCAGCAAGTCATCCGTGTCTTGGAGGTGCGTCGTCTTACATGCTCTAGGAATATGGAAATGAGTTCTCGGTCTTGATGCTCCGTCTTGAGATCCTGAGCAGCGAAGATAGCTCAAGTTGTCAGGAGTATTATGAAGGTAAGATGGCCAGTTACCCCGTGTTTGGAGCGTGAAATTTACAAGGCCTTCCCAGTTCTTAGGTCTGCTGTCGAGGTAATAGCCCTGACGGACCAAAATAAGAAGCTGTAAGTGACCCCGTCTGCGTAGCACAGGCTAGCTCATTTAGCAATCAAGGGTCCTTCATCACATACAGAAGCTCAGAAGCTCAAGGTAATGCCGACTATACACTACCATCTCCTTAGCAGCACACTGATCTCCGCATACAGCCTGGAACTCGCCGTTGAAGTATTCAGAGAACTTCTACTCAACCATCTTGCTCGCTCCGACAAAACGGCCTGGGTGGAGCAATGTGTTGTTATTCTCGTCTGGATGCTCACAACTTCAGACATTCCTGCTCAAAGGAGCCTTGATATCGTCACCGAGACGGTCCAAAGACTGACTGAACTCGGCCAGGGACCGTTGGGTGAACATGCCACCCACGCATCTTTGGTGGTAGGACTCCTCCTCAACGCAGCATTGCGGCGCTTACTGATAAAATGGCAGCTGATTTGGAGAAACATCAGCACGGCCATTTCAAACGGAAACTTCCATGACGCTGAGCGGTGGTGTACTCTCGTGCTCGAGCAACCGATGTTGCGAAATTGCTCCAAGGACAATAAAGCCAAACTGCAGAGGTTAGTCGAACCTGGCGATTTTTATGGAGAAGAGCCAACCTAGATCAGAAAGTCAATTGCTTCTTCCCTGGAGGTTTCGAATACGTCCTGGGCACGCAGAACATTGGACTGCATGGATGAAGACTCGAAAGCCACTCCACCAATGTTGTGCTTGATATATAAGCTCGCATTACTGGAAGAAGACCTTCAGCTAGGTAAATATGTCATGAAGAAGCTCAAGCGGATTCTGATCAATGAACATAGTCTCTGAGTCGCTCAGCAAGTTGGAGGCAACCAAGAGAAGTCATCTCCTGGCATGTGCAGCTGAAGCGCAGCGGCTAGGCAAAAGACAGCAGGCGATATGCACCTTCCAGCGTGTCATTGCCGGCTTAGATGATTGCCACGAGGAGAGTCACATATCTGCGCTTTTTCAGTATGTGCAGTCTCTCAGTTATTGATGTTAAGGTACTAATCGCTCAGGCCCATGATATGTCTTCTGTCGGACGAATTCGACGGATGCAAGTCAGGCACTCAGCGAACAGCGATTTTAGTGGAAATCTGTCGTGTCTTTGAAACAGGTGAATTGGAGTCCTCGACACAGGGATATAAGCTAAGTGACCAAAGCTTTGAACCAAGCAGACAAGCAAGGGTCGTCCATCGAAAACGTATTCTCCAAAGCAGGCTTCGAGTGGCTCTTCCAGAGTTCCTACAATCTGGCTTTAAAATCACTGAAGTCAGGCACTCCAGGCCCCGTTGTAGGGTTGTTGGAAATATCGACGAAGGTAATAGCCATCCGCCACGGAATATTCAAACCCATCTGACACGATATAGATCGCAAGCCTATACCAACAGCATCTCACACTGGAAGAACAAACACGCATACACGAGCATTACTTACTCTGCGATTTCCTCAAGGCCATCAAAACCGCCTCCGAAGCGCGCATACGCAATGGTCCCGTCGAAAAGGTTCGCTTCCCAGCCCTACATCCAACCCATATATGCATCTGCATCCAGCCCTAACCAACCCAACCAAAGCAGAGGACCAGCTACCACTCCCTCCGCAACGCCATCCAAAGCTTCCGCACGCGAATCCCGCTCCATCCAGGCCGCAATACAAACGACTGGGCCGAGAGACACCGCACAATGATATCCCTCGACTTCGAAGCCGCCATCCACCTCCATCAATGGACCGCCCTGCCATCTTTAATCGAAGAGGCGCGCCCAATAGCAACCGAAAAACTGAGCGCGGTCTTCATGGACGCTATTCTGTCTTCTGACGCACCGACGACGGAGGTTCTCCGGGTTGTCAAGGTTAGCTAGAAGACCAATCCACTCACTGTTGCTCCAACAATCCCAGCCTGGCCAGACCAGGCCTACTGACAGCCTAGACAGCTGATAATATGCACAAACCACAAAGCCCTCCCCAACCAGACAGCCCTCCTGCGCTACCTCCGCTGTCTCTTCCAACTAGCCCTGCCATCCCCGTCCTCTTCCACTCTCTCGCGTTCTCCACCACAAGGAGGCTCCGAGGCGGACGACAATACCAATGCGTCAATAGCAGAAGCAGTACTCGACCAAATCCTCGCACTGGGACGCAGATCCAGGTCGCATCAGGGCTCTGGCTCAGAATACCCCGCCGAGGAGCTCGAGTGGCTCGCCACGACGACGTTTAACCGCGCCGTGGACTTTTACCGCGAGTCGGAGGACGCGGATTGTCGGCGCTGGGCGGGGAAGGCGATTGAGGTGGCTGAGTTGGTGGATGGGGGTGCGCTGGGACAACTGCTGAGGAGGAATTTGGGGATGTTGGGGCTGGGTTAGGGAGTGGTTTTTTTGCTTGGGTGGTGGTCTGGATGTATGAGCGGCAGCATTATACATTAGTGAAGGCTATCTATCTCGAAGAACTGAGAGGAAGAGAACGAATGCTAAATGAAACGGAGCCAGTCAACATTGAAGCGGGTATCATTTAGAATGTAAAGGCAAAGATCCAGCCAGGGCTGAGAATAAAAGCAAGGAAATCGAGCCAGAATGAAGGTAATCAAATCAAATCAACCAAGGAGAAAGTCCAGCGAACGAGTGGCCAAATAGCTATCAGTCCGTTCGCTCCTCTGGGCGCCTGCCATGCAATGGAGTAAAACAAATATAGAGTAAAAGAATTGAAACATGCATCGCAATGCAATCATCATGCTGTTGGGCCACCGCAAGGAAAGAGTACCGCTAACTCCAGCCTCGAAATCTTGAAAATTAATCAGAAGAACAATAACCGCCATCCTGATAGAGAAAGAAAAGAAGGGCTGGGAGAAAGCAGGCGGAAACAACCCTAACCCTCACCATCAGCGTCGAGAGAACGACTTCGAGAAACCTGCCTGGACGATTTCTGCCCCAGACTCGGAGTCGACGGCGCCTTCCGAATATGCGGTGTGCTGGGCGATGTTCGGTTCTCTTTTCCACTGCTATCCGTTTCGGTCTCTGGGCTCCCGGAATTTTTGCTTCGCGAGTTCACGATCCGAAGAGTGAGATTGAGCTCGCGCTGCAGATCCGCCCCGTGGAGGCGCTCAGGAGAGCCGTTGAGTTTCTTCCTATAAGCTCTCAAGGTGCGGCAGACTTGCTCTGTAGACATGCCCAAGCTTCCGAATTCGGTTCTTCCGTTATTTTTCCCCCGTGCCCGGAATTCCAAGGAAGAGCCGCGGTTGTCGCTATTGCTTGCGCTGCCTGGTTTCTTCGGTGGTGCTGACTTGGGACTGACGGGGGACGGAGATCTGCGGGTCCGCTCCGCCGAAATACACGATGCAGGAGACGGGCGAGTCGATGCTGAAGGTGGAGACCGGGTGACCACATTCCCATTCCGTAGAGGAGGTGCCAGCGAGCACCTGGAAAGCTTCTTCCGTACTAGCGGTGACTGCTCATGCACAGGGGTAGGCGTTGCTGGCAAGCTGTCCTGTCGTTGAAAACCGGCAAGCTCGCTTCTGGACAAGATTCGACGCAGAGGCGGCTTCGAAGCGGTCAACTCTTTGACGGGCATCTCCTCTTCCTCTCGAGTGTTTGGCTGGGCCGAGTCTTGAGGTTGCGGCGGTTGTACCGATAGATTCCAGATCATGACAATTCCATCCATGCCTGCACTGACAAGTGTCCGCTTGGGTGGTCTTTCCGAGTCATCCGGGTCGTCTTCCAGCAAAAGGACGTGACTTACGCCCTCGGCGTGCCCGAATTCTCCAGTGAGGAGCAAGTCGCGTTCGAAATCATAGACACGAATAGACTTATCAGTGCCAGACACCCCAATAAGCAGCCTTGGGCTTTGTCCAGGAACTTCAGCAGCCACAGTCAAAGAACCCATCACCACCGAGTCATTTGCATCAGGGTCAGCTGCCCGAAAGGAATGGATTTGCCGACCCGAAGTGATATCCAACTTCTGGACACAGCGATCCATAGTGGATACAATCAGCGTATCCTGGCTGTCTGGCGACAACGTCATGGATATGGGAGACGATTTCAATGTGATAACCTTGGTTGGTATATAGGCTACCGCAGTTACCCCGTCAACATCTCGGGTCACACGGTCTCTGACCAGGATTGTGCGGTCCGCCGAAGAAGACAGCAGCTTCTCTCCGTCATTGATAAAAAGAAGCTGTGTCACCGCGCCGACATGGTCATCCATTGTTTGGATTAATTGGAAGTCCTCTTCGTATCGCTGGAACAATTGCACCATACGGTCACGACCAGCGCTGGCAACCAAACACGAGTTTCGCCCGGATTCTACAGCGATATCAGTCACTTCACCTCCATGGGCGCGGACTTCATTAACACATTTCCATGGCGTCCCGGACAGTATCCTGTATGCAATTGTTAGCATGATACGGCAACTCCTGGATTCGAAGTCGGAGAAGGTATGTACCTCAGTACTCCAAACCGATCACCGGAAACGAAAAGTTCCATGTCTCGTGTAGCTCGCAGTATTTTCAACTCATTCGGCAAGTCATCATCACTGCCGGGAAACTGGTCCAATTCAACCGTTCGAGAATCTTTGCATCCGCCTTGAGTATCCCAAAAGTTTGCCTTGCCTTTAGACGACCAGGTAAAGAATTCGGCGCCCAAGCAATTTGGAGTCTTCAGCGGCGCGATACCGAGGACAGGATCCCTGTGAGCAGACATTGATATCTGTGCATGACTAGGGTTCTCTTCGGCACTCAGCGCGTCAATCGGATAGATATTGATGGTTCTTGCGGCATTAACGGTTACCAAATGCGATGAGAATGGGCCAATGCAGGTGACTGCAGGGACTTTGCAGCTCTGATTCCCAGGGGACCTATCCAGGACCATTGGGGATGGGGGTGCAGATGCAGCCAACGACCGCAAAGACTCGAACGAGGACTTTCGGATTTCCCCTGTACGACCGCCTATCCATAGGACGGACTGGTCAAAGTCGGCTGCCAAGGAAGCGATACCGTAACCGACATACTTCACTCGGGATAGCTTTTGACAACCATCACTGTCGTCGAGGAAGCACAGAATTCCAGTCTCCGTTCCCACCACAGCTTCGTGATCGGAGATACTCGCTACACACGTGAATGTGCTGTCCCCTAACGGGCCCAATAGACAGTTTCTCCCCGACAGCGCCTTCGGAGCTGGGCTCGAGTTGGTGGTGGAATCCGTATTTAGACGAGTCTTGGAGGGCGACCCTGGTCTTGTCTCGGGAATTCTCCAAACTTTTACATGTCGGACACCTGCGCTAGAAGCGAGTTAGTTACATCTCGATGTAGATCAGACTATGCGTGGCATACGTGATCAAAGTCTGGCCCATCCAGCACATGTCCCGGACAAAAGACGTGCATTTATTGGTAGAATGGAGCTTCGCGGACCCATTTTTAAGATTGATCGTCCACACGAAAAGGAAGCCGTCGTTCACATTTCCAAGGGTGGCCAGACACTGGGAATTGGCACTGAAAGCCAGGCTGCGAACACCAACCGTATGCTCGTTTAAAATCGAAAGAGGGACGTCAGAAGGAGAATCTTTAGCCGTGGAAAAAATCAAGACCCTTGGGTTGTAGCCAGTCTTGAAGAGGTCAGCGAGCGCTCCTGTCCCGAGTGATGTGAATTCCGCTTACCTCACCCACAGCTAAGAACCTTCCGTTGGGACTGATGGAAACGCTGGTGACTGCCTTTATTCTTTCTCTGGACGACCATGCTTTTGGGCTGTTATTCTCGGCCAAATCGTTCGATGGAGAGCCATTGTAAAGATTGGCGTGGGGGCTGAGTTTCAGGTTGGATAAAGACCTTGGCCTGGGCGCAGGAGTGGTAGGAGAGGTGGGCTGGTTATAGAACGAAGCGACGGGGTTGACGCTGGTGGCGGATGGCCGTGCTCTGAAAAACCGCTGGCTAACATTGTTCTCATGGTCGAGCTCGGCTAAGACGGCGGCGGATCCGGCACACAGAGCAAAGGTCCTGCTCTCATCGTGGCTGGAGAAGCCGTTTGGTGTGGTGGTCGTTGTCCCGAGGACTGACTGGAGGGATAGAGTCGACTGGTGGAGCGATGACTTGTGGAGGGAGCGTGACGGGGGCCGCAAAACCGGGGAGTTTGAGGGAGTAACCCTCAGGGACGAGGCCGACCCTTGAGTTTTGGATTTCGCATTCCAGAAATTATTCGCCATTTCCTCGAGGGACGGGGATCCGCGGTGGTTCACAGTCCCCAGAGCAAAACAGGTTTTTGTTCATTTCAAGTTGTAGGCGCATTTGTTGAAAGGGTTGTCTATGTGGTTTCGGGACGCGAGCAGTATTTGCTTGCCATGAGCTTGCGGAAAATTCGAGAGGCCAGTCGAGCGGATTGAGAAATTCGGTGGGCTGGTTGAAGGACAGTCGAAGAGCGCGATATAACAGGATCAGCGCAACAGTAGATCAATACGCAGTGGACAAGAGAAGAGAGAGCTCAAGGAACGACTGTCGAAGAAGAGAGAAGGAGAGAATGAGGACGGAGAGCCGGACTGGCAGGATGAAAGCTAAGCTCCAAAGTTTGGCGCATTTCACGGGGCGATGATGCACGCCCCAGGCCAACCACCACTATCGGGCCCGTATCAGACTAGCGCGGTTCGCCAGTTCGTCCGGTTCGTGCAGTTCGTCCAGGTAATGGGGGCAGGTGAGGTCAGACTGTCGGCATAGCAGAGCCAATGGGTTTCAATCAAGAAAAGAAGGGCCTTTTGGCAGCGGGAACGGCAGCGGGAACGGCAGCAGAAGAAACAGCGGGATATTCTGGAGGGCTGGACAAAGACAGCACGAACCGATCGGCAAACAGTGGAGATTGCAAGGATGGCTGGTGATCAATCACATTGGATGGTAGATGGCGATGCGTCGGTCACCTCTGTGCAGTGATATATTTTTTCACAGGGATATCCATTGTCAGGGAGACTGCAGCAAAGGAAAAAGCGTGGAGAGTCGAGATGGTTGTTGTTGTAGTTTCTGCAGGGCTGGTGGAGGAGTATAGACAGTGATGCCTGAGGTGTCCAAGTCACGAGTGCCGCTAGTCCAGAAATGATTTAGCTCCATTGCTAGCCTCACTGTCTCTTCCTCTGCTGTTGCCTCTTCTTCTCTCCTCAGATACACACCACAATGTCTTACCTATGTGCCGCATCGTCCAGGCCATCTCTCCCCTCAGTCCTTCGAAACATATTTTGCGCTGAGTTCTCCTCCGGGCAACGTCTCCCAGGCTCGTTCTACCACCCTGCTTCCTTCCCTTTGAACCGGTCATGCCGCCGATCATTCAGTTCTTCTCCAAGAATCTCCTCTTTGCAGCCTGAGGAGCGTCAGCCATCGGAAAATCCTCCGTCCTCTTCGAATGAACCGTCTGAAACCAAAAAGCGCTCGCAATCTAAAGACAGTAAAAAGCACTCCGGTCCAAGGCACGACGGAACCAAGGCAACCCAAAAGAAGCCGGGAGGCAGGAAAACTCAGCCTAAACCATGGAAAAACCGTCCGTCCTTTTCTAATAAACCTTTTGAGACCAAAAGTCACCCGCAATCGAAAGCCAGCAAAGAGCACTCCGGTGAAAAAAGCGACGAAACAAAGACCGAAGAGAAGAAGCAGGAAGGCTGGCAGCTTCAAAAGGAGGCGTTGAAGAACAAGTTCAAGGAAGGATGGAATCCTCTCAGAAAGGTGTCTCCCGACGCTATCGAAGGCATCCGTCAGCTGCATGCCGCCGCTCCGCAACAGTTCAAGACCCCGGTCCTGGCCGAACAATTCAAGCTGAGCCCTGACGCTGTTCGCCGCATCCTGAAGAGCAAATGGCGGCCATCGGAAGAGGAGGTCGAGGAGCGGCGCGAGCGATGGTATAAGCGAACTCGCCGAATCTGGAGCCAGATGAGCGAGTTGGGTCTCCGGCCAAAGGCCAAGAGTGCTGCCCGGTATTCCGATTCCAAAGTGCTGTATGGGGATGATCGCCAGCGTCCTGTATGATTATTTGCGTTGGTTGGGTGCATTGGGCGTTGTATAGTCGATAGTTTGCAGTTTGTCTATAGCCCTGAGTATGCAGTTGCAGCGAGGCTGCCTTAATAAGCCATTGACCGCATTGGCGACTCGACACTCGCTATCGCAAACATCTCTGCTCTCCTGGAGTCTTCCTCTTCATGACCGACCATCCCATGTGACAGAATAATGCCCCGGTCGGCGCATATCCGCTTATTCCCCAGTCCAGTTCCCTAAAAGGCGGTGCTGTACCCACCGCGCCGAGCTCTCCAATTCCTGCTGCGATCGAACGATCCCCTGCTTCCCCATGGTGACTCTGCGACCCTCGTCATGCCATCGGACATCCAGGTCTTTGTGAGATGGAAGGATCAGACAATTTTCGCCGGAGAGGACGTTGAATGCACCATCACCTTCAAGAACGTCGCCGAGGGCAGCTCCGATTCCAATCATGCGGAACAACTCCCCCATCAGCGAAGGCACTCGCGGGCTGCCAACACCCCCTCTAACTCTGAGTCGTTCTTCTCCCTGAGATCGCCCTTCAGCCAGAGTCGCCGCTCCTACCCGATTAACCCCTCGAAGAAACCGTTCCATCGCGCGTCTTCGTCGTTGAACTCTCCGTGGCTCGGGTCGCACAGCTTCCCGCCTCCCAGTGCGCCGCCCACACCGCGAAATGGGCCGCCGCCGGGCCATAAACACAAGAGGTCTGTCTCGATTCTGTCGATAGATGGTGAAGGTGGCGGCGAAAAGTCGTCTGGATCGAACCATCCGGCCGGCCGCCCCAAGCCCGCAAGGGGGGGACATGGGCGTTCTGCAAGTCTGCAGGTCCCACCGAGGAGGAATGATAGCTATGAGGACGCGTTTGGGAAGGGTATGTGATGGCATTACTGCTAAGGTTATTACTTGAACTGAGAGCCTCTGTCTAGCTGGGCGGACTGCCGCTCGTGGCCCTCCACCCACAAAGCCGCCTATCACTTCGTCTCCTGGAAACCTGAATGCGGACGGTGACAGATCGAGAGTAAATCGTCCTGGGTCGGCTGCAAACAGCCCTGCAAAGTCGCCCGATACATCCCGTGCACCTGCGCGGCGACCTCCATTACCGCCAATAGATTTCAAGTTTCCCCCGGACCCCCCTCCAGCAGATGAACAGAATAGTACCCGGCCGTCTGCTTCTCCATCCGGGTACTCGGGCGACGAGAATGCATCCCCCGCTGCGCTGGCGAAACCGCATTCGAAACGCACCCCTTCTCATCCCCCACCGCTCAGCGTGCCGCAGCTTTCACGACTCACCTCCACCTCGAGTTTGAGCGGAAGCAATAGGAACAGTGGAGAGTTCTACTCTGTCAGCGGCAATTCCTCCGAGACACTCCAGTCTGAATACACAAACTATTCGATGAATGCGCCGCGTATTGGTACCCCCCGTCACGCGCGCCATTACTCCAGCGTCGAGCCTTCTGCCAGAGTCGCCCACAGCCAGACGTTGCTAATGGGATACGCCCAGATTAGCGCTTCGTTTACGGTCGATGGTTCGTTAATTAACCAGTCTGCGTTCGAGGACGTCAAGCGGAAAGGAGTAGTCGGTGACCAAGGGAGCGGCCCTGGAATATCGGGCAGTGGAGGACCCGCCGGTAGGGATAAGAGCCGCAAAGGAGGTGGCTTTTGGGGAGCTTTGAAGTGGAATGCTATCGAAGAGTCCATCAGTGGTCTCCTTTCGAATAACGAACTCGACGGGCTTCGGGATATGCGAGGGGTCTCCTCTTCAAGGTCTGTCCCGCTACTTTCGACTTCGCAGTCACTTTTGTTTGTGGACCTTCGCCTGGCACCCGGGGAGGAGCGGTCTTATTCGTTTTCTTTCACTCTACCGAGCGGTCTACCGGCCAGCCACAAAGGGAAGGCCATCAAGATTTCCTATAATCTAATCATTGGCACGCAGCGCCCGAGCGTTCCTAATGAACCGCAGCGTGTTAATCGAATTAATATACCATTCCGTGTTTTCAACGGTGTCGACGGTAAGTAAAATACATCCTTATCACCTTCTCGTCCAAAAGCTAATGCCTTTTTAGGCGATGGGAATATCCTCGGCCATGACCTAATGTCACCATACGTTCTCCTCCGCGACGAAGCCCGGGTACAGAAAGTTGGATCTTCGCCGCCGCCATTTTCGACGCAAAAAAGCATTAGTGCGCCGACTTGGACATCGGCTTCCGAGTTCCTGTCATATGTGGATGAGATTCTCGAACAGCGGTCACCGACAGACACATTGCAACCCCCAGCCAGCCCCAAAGAGAGACGTGCGAGTAATAACGGGCCGAGGCATCCCTTTTCGTGCAAGGATGCAATCGATATGGCAATCATTCGGAGCAACCAGGCGAGCCGATCCATGCGCAGCCCCAATCGGTTTGAGATTGCGCGGGCCGGACGGCGGATCGGGGTAGTGGTGTTGAATCGCCCCTCCCATCGACTGGGCGAAAGGATTATGGCGACCATTGACTTTGCCAATGCGGCACTCCCCTGTTATGCAGTGGGAGCGACCCTGGAGACTTCGGAGAAGGTCTCGCCAGCGCTGGCCGTTCGGTCTGGTTCTAGCATCCACCGAGCTACGCGCCGTATCTATGCTTCCTTTTTTGAAAACACACTGTACTCGACCCGCGTTGTCTTCAGCCCAGCTGTTCCAATTTCGGCAACACCGACCGCGGTGACGAGCGGCGTGAGTCTTGAGTGGGAGCTGCGCGTTGAGTTTGTCATGCCGAGTTCGCATAGCGATTTGGAGACCTGTCCGTCTGGCACCGGATTGCTAGAGGCGACCGCCACCGATGACAGAGGGAGTGTCATGTCGGCACTTGAGAAGCTGGGCTGTGAGTCGTTCGAAGTGGCAATCCCTGTGACTGTTTACGGGGAAGCGGTTAGGGAGCCGTCGCCGGAGGAGGGCGAGGGATACTCTATATAATTTGCTGGAATTGCATTGGCGGTGCATGCTGTGGATCAGAGTCGCTCTGTTTATTTCTGTGTTCTGGTGTAGATATTCCTTTATTGGATATATAGCCAATATTTGCTGATGTACTCGACTTGTATGTAGTGCTGGTGTATATCTGGTGTTGTAGGGCCGTCGCCGGGGCAACCACGCCTGCCGGGCTGGACTCGCTCGGGCTGCGGAGAGAATCAGCTCTAGACACCGACGCAGACTAGCACCGATCGATCTCGATCTCGCTTCCACGTTTTCCGTGCCTTGCGCTCTCAGTTGTCTACAGAGACATCGCATCCCTTCTCTACTGACTGGTAAGCAGTCTGATGCCAACCCCCACTCCACCCCGCCGACTGACCTGGAATCCTGCTGCTGGAATGCAGCCCGCAACGCCGCTGCCCCAACACCGATAAGACAAAGGAAGGAAGGCTATCGTGCTCCTTTCGAGCAGAGAGATCCAGAAATGGCCTCCTCCGCCATTCCCACCATGTCTGTTCCCGATTCCTCCTCCCGATCTGCCCCCACCATGCACCAGACATCCCTCACCCCTTCGATCTCCTCCGTCACCATCCGCACCTGCTACGACTCTCTCTCCGACCCCCCTGCCTACCCATCATCGCCCTTCTCCCGGTCTCCCAAGCTAGACACGTGTGGACTGACCCGTCCCAGCAATGCGCGCACCAGAGCCCCCTTCAAACCCCGCTCCGCCGCCAGGGGTTCAGGCAGCTACCAGCTGAGACAGTTCGCCGAGGCGACGCTCGGGAGCGGGAGCCTGAGGAAGGCTGTCCGGCTGCCCGAGGGCGAGGATCTGAACGAGTGGCTTGCTGTGAACGGTGGGTTGCATGCTGCGCATTTTGGCAACATACCTTCGAGCTGACGCACGGGGCGAAAGTGGTCGATTTCTATAACCAAGTAAACCTGCTCTACGGATCAATTACGGAGTTCTGCTCGCCGCAGTCGTGTCCGGAGATGAAGGCGACGGATGAGTATGGCTGCACTTGGCTGGAGGTGTGTAAGATGGTTGCTGACGATATGCCGCAGGTTCGAGTATCTCTGGCAGGATTCGGAGAGCTTCAAGAGGCCGACCAAGATGTCAGCGCCGGAGTACATCGAGCACCTGATGAGCTGGGTCCAGAGCAACATCGACGACGAGCAGATGTTTCCCAGCCGGATTGGTAATTCCGTCCTTCTCTCAATTTTTGGCCGGCTGTGTGGCTAACCGTAATCGTTTCAATCGCAGGCGTCCCCTTCCCCAAGACATTCCCCAGTTTACTCCGCCAGATCTTCAAGCGCCTGTACCGGGTGTACGCGCACGTCTACTGCCACCACTACCCGATCGTAGTCCACCTGGGGCTCGAGCCGCACATCAACACCAGCTTCAAGCACTATGTGCTCTTCATCGACGAGCATCAGTTAGCCAGCGGGAAGGACTACTGGGGGCCACTGGGGGATCTGGTGGACAGCATGCTGCGGAGCGACTAATCTGGAGAGCCGGCTGGGTCGGAGTTTGGCGTTGACGCTGTGTTTCAGTACGAGGCGGCGTTTGGCAGGCATTGTTAGGGGGCATGTATGGGGAGGAAACATATAACATCCATAGACTGACAGACTGCAATAAATTCCAGTGCTGACTCATCGCCCACGTGACGCTCGGGAGAAGTTGGGAACTTCACCTCTCGCTCCGGCGGATATTGCAACCCGCTTGATAGACTCACCCTCTCTCTCTCCTCTCCTCCCCCTCGAGGCCCGTATTTCTGCCATAATGCTTTCCTCCCGCCTCGCCCGTGCTGGCCTGCGCGCCACCGCCCAGCAATACTCCGCCCCTCGCGCTGCCGCCGCCCCCGGTCTGAGGACCTATGCCACCCCGGCCCAGGAAGTCCGGCCTCCCGTGGCTCTGTTCGGCGTTGACGGCACATACGCGACTGCTCTGGTAAGCCAGCCTGATCTCCAGATCGCCTAACCGTAGCAGCCACGCCATTGCCCGCGCTGCTCGACCATCCCATGAAAAAAAAGAAGACCCAGCGGAAAACCAGCCCGAAAAACTAACAAGAACGAAAACAGTACACTGCCTCTGTCAAATCGGCCTCCCTCGACCCAACCGCCAGGGCGCTCGCCTCCCTCAATGACACCCTCAAGGCCGACCGCAAGCTGACCGCCATCATCAGCGCGCCGACCCTGACCGTCGGCGACAAGCAGCAGATCGTGGCCGAGCTGCATAAGCTGGTCGGCGGCGACAAGGACGAGGTTCTGAAGAACTTCCTGGGCACGCTGGCCGAGAACAACCGACTGCGCGTGCTGGAGGGCGTCTGCGACAAGTTCGGGATGCTGATGGGCGCGCATCGTGGCGAGATTGATTTGAATATCACCAGTGCTCAGGTATGGTGGCTGGCCTCTCTGCCTATGCATTTTATGGGCGTTTTAGGAGGGGGGTTGTGCTGATGGATAGTAGGAGCTCGATAACAAGGCCATCTCCCGTGTTGAGAAGGCTGTCTCCAAGTCGGAGTTTAGCCAGGGCAAGAAGCTCAAGGTTGTCACTACGGTATGTCTCTCTTAGTTTCCATGTCCTTGCAAGGGCACTTGCGCAATGAGTTGTGTGCTAACTCCCGCAGGTCAACCCCGAACTTGTCGGTGGTCTCGTCGTCGAGATTGGTGACCGCACCATCGACCTCAGCGTGTCGTCCAAGATCGCCAAGCTCAACAAGGCCCTCACGGATGCTCTGTAAATTAGTTTTTGCCTGCTAGCTTCATCTCTGCCTGCTGCCATCTGAGTCGGCGGTTGGTCGGTCGAAGGAATGGTTAGCCTGGAAGGTTTTGACAATATATGTTTGTTATACTCCTATTGCATGCTGGTATTTTTCTATTCCTCTATTCCTCTCGTCCTTCGGCTCCTGCTGCTTAGGTCGCGGCTACATTTCTGTCATCTCTTTTGTTGGATTAGATGAGATATATAGTGCATTGATTACCTGCATTTCCGGCCAAGAACCAGGTCTGTATGCCCTGAACTAACAGACTCTACTAACCACCACTAACCCGATATTACTTTCGCTCAGCCTCCGTCTCAAACTCATCCTCGTACGTCCCCATAGACGCCCGACTCTTAACCCGTTCCAGCTGACTCTCGACATACTGCGAAACATGCTCGTCGGGCCCATCATGCCCCAACGAGCCGCGCCTGTCCTCGTCAAGCGCCGATTCAGCCCCCGGCGTGTTATCGTCTGTCGGCGACGAGGCAAAGTCGCTGCGGTTCCCGATCGACCGGCTCGTCGACGACCGCCGGAGACTGCGCGGTCCGACGCTGCCCCGTCTCCGGTGGCGCGAGAATAGGTCGTCGAAATAGTGCGATGCGGTCGTCGTCGGCGAGCGCGGGGTTTGCGGGAGACGGCAGTTGATTCTGTATCGCGGTTAATCGCTGTCAATATTTGCAATGAAGGGGGGGAGTAAACTAACCCCGTGTCATGAATGACTTTGGCAATGAGCCCAGTCCACCCGCACTGGTGGGACGCGCCGAGGCCGCGGCCGGTATCGCCGTCGAAGAACTCGTGGAACCAGAGGTAGTCTTTCCAGTGCGGGTCGAAGTCGAGGAGGTCGGAGCCGGCGTTGACGGCTCTGCGGCCGTCGTCGTTCCGCGCGAACAGATGCTGCAGGCGGTGCTGGATCTCCTGGGCGACGTGGCCGAGGTGCATGGACTCGCCGGAGCCCGTGGGACACTCGATCTGCAGCGAGTCGCCGTAGAACATGTAGAAGCGCAGCAGGGACTCGACCAGCAGGAAGTTGACGCAGAGCCACACGGGCCCGCGCCAGTTGCTGTTGCCGCCGAACAGCGCACTGTCCGACTCGGCCGGTGTGTACCCGACGTTGAACGTCTGCCCGTCGACCTCCATCGAGTACGGGTGTTCGCGGTGGAAGCGCGACATGGACCGCACGCCGTGCTCGGACAGGAACTCCGTCTCGTCGAGCATCCGGCGCAGGATTTTCTCCAGACGCTCCTTGCTGACGAGTGATAGGAGGAGGCGGTCGCCTTTTCCGCGGCGTTTGATGCTGGCGATGTTGCGCTCGACTACGTCGGCCTTGTTCTCAATGAACCACTCCATTCGCCGCTTGAACGACGGAAATTTGTTGACGAGCTCGGGCTCCAGCGTGAGCACCGCGTACAGCGGGATCAAGCCGACTAGCGATCTCACAGGGAGCTGCTGCGTCCATGGCCCGCCGTAGGCAATGGCGTCGTAGTAGAAACTGTGTTGTCAGTAGTGATCGAAGTTAGGGCTGCGGATTTCTCGTACCTGTCTTCCTCGTTCCAGAGAGAAGTGTCGTTGCCTTCAGATCTGAAAGTCATTGCATCGCTGATGAAGACAAAATGCTCGAAGAATTTCGACGCAACTAGCCGTGTCAATATCGGCGGGCATTCCGGCGTCGGCACTTACTGTCTTCGTATATCCGTCGATGCTTTGCCAGCTCCAGTGCAATATTGAGCATGCACAGACAGTAGAACGCCATCCATCCTGTGCTGTCGGCTTGCTCCAAGACACCCCCAGTTGGCAGGGGTTCTGATCGATTGAAGATCCCGATATTGTCCAGACCGAGGAATCCTCCTTCGAAGACGTTCTTCCCATCGAAGTCCTTGCGGTTGACCCACCACGTGAAGTTCAATAGCAACTTCTGGAAGACGCGCTCCAAAAAGTCCAGATCCTGCCGGCCATACATCTTCCGCTCGATTTTGAATGTCCTGAACACAGCCCACGCATGAACGGGAGGGTTCACATCGCCAAAGTTCCACTCGTACGCCGGGAGCTGCCCATTGGGATGCATGTACCATTCTCTTGTCAGAATGTCCAGCTGTCTCTTTGCAAAGTCCGGGTCAATCATGGCAAGGGGTATGCAGTGAAAGGCAGTGTCCCACGCGGCGAAGAACGGGTATTCCCAAGAGTCGGGCATGGACAGAATATCATCCATATAAAGATGTTTCCACTGTTGATTGCGGACGTGCTTTCGTCCTTCAGGAGGCGGGACCATAGCCGGATCACCGTTCGCCCATTGATCCCAAACGAAGTGATAGAACTGCTTGGTCCACAGCATTCCGGAAAAGGCTTGTCTCTGCACGCTTCTCAGGTCGTCGCTCATAGGGAGAGGGTTGATGTTATCGTAGAAGTCATCGGCTTCAGCTCTCCGCTGCTCGAATACATAGTCGAGGGCTTCTTCATCGATAATGTCTTCCTGCTTCCGGGAGAATTTGAAGCGGACAACAGCACACTCGCCGGGGGGAACCCCGTCACCCTCGTCAAAGGCATACCAAGCCGCGAACTTGGTGCCTCGTTTAGCCGGGTTAACGGTGCCTTTCTCTTCATCTACGACAAACCGGTGAAACGCATCCTTCACATACGGGGCCTCGTTCTTGGTGCCCCAGAGAAGCTCGCTGTTGGACTCGTTCTCGGTGAACAGCATCCGCGGCAGGACATCCTTCTCACTATCTCCCGCTGCCGGTGATGGTGAGAAATGGGCACACCTCTCGCCGAGCTTGGAATGGGTAGATTTCGCTTGGAGCGGTGCAACCTGTTGAATGCATGGCTTCTGCGCCTGACCCTCGTATCCCCAAGCCCATGTGTTCCGGAACCATACATGCGGCATGATGTGCAAAGGCGCTGGCTCGGGACCCCTGTTGTACGCTATGACGCGGAACAGAAGCTCTTCCTCGTCATCCAGCTCCTTCGCCGTCTCAATGAAGATGTCCCAGTACCGATTGTCATCGAATACGTCAGTGTCCAGGATCTGGTACTCACGGTCCAGTCTTCCACGCCGGGCAGTCTCATCAACAAGATCATTGTAAGGAAATTTCTTCTGAGGGTACTTGTAGAGGTATTTCATATACGAATGCTGCAGCCAACGTCAGCGTGTATGAAGCAAACGCCGTCTGGCGCTACCCACTGAGGGAGTATTATCGAGATGGAAATGGGCTTCCTTGATGCTTTCTCCATGGTTGCCCTGGGGGTTGGACAGCCCGAACAGGCGTTCCTTGAGGAAATCGCTAGCAGCAAGGGTTAGTTAGTCCTTGGCCAGCTGAACAAGGATCAGGCATACTCCTTCTCGTTCCAAAAGGCAAAGGCGATATTCTGCAGGTTATGGGTATCAGAGACGCCGGCAATGCCATCCTCACCCCAGCGATAAGCTCTGGACCGAGCATGATCGTGGGAGAAATCTACATGACATTGTCAGAGAGGATTGCCTGAGTCTGTGCAACTGAAGCCACTTACAGCTCCAGGCATCACCGTTCTCCCTAAGATAGATCCGTAAGCAATACAAGCGGAAAGGCCATGGTAGGAGCACTCACGAGTAATCCTCTCGGACTGCAACAGCATGGTGGAGTTGTCAGACAGGACTCGACCGTGGAAGCAAGACAGACACACCAGTCCCCCACTGCCTCTCTGCAACGTATGGGCCCCATTTCTTCCAGTATCTGACACGTTGGCGATCTTCCTTCAGTCGTTTTTCTTCCTGGGAGACGTATTCATGTTTATCGATCAAAACCATGGTTGGAGGGACGTGTAAGGTAGGTGGAAGAGAGATAGATGGGAGGGAAGAGGGGCATCTGCAGGCGACACAAGGAGGGTCTGGACCAGCTCGGCATGCCAGATGCATTGGCGCTGCTTGACTATTACATCTTCGAGTTCCAATCGTCATGGACAGGTGGAGAAGAAATGGTGGCGAATCTAAGACAAGCAGTAGTTATCCGGAAGACTTAGTCCTATTTAGATATGTAACGCCATGGTGCAGCGACAAAGGAAACCTGGTTTTGGATGGTACTGGCCAATACAGCCTGCCAAAGACCAACGAATGCAACAGTTGCCGGAATATGCAACAGACGAGGAGAATAGAAAGAAAAGAAGCCCCAGCATCGCCAGTTGCAAGGGCCCACAGGATGGCGCAGTGGGAATCAATAAACAGAACCAATTTCTCCAGATTATCCGCCATGCAAAGTCCAATCTGACCAGACCCAGTCCATACCCATACACAATCGTTCCCAGGGACGTTACCCGATCATGGGTTGCTTCCCACCTACTGCCGATGTCCACGGTCGTCGACTGCGTATTCCCGGTGGCCGGTCCTACGGGACGCAGATTCCATCGAGTAGTTGGAGTCTTGGACATGGACGGCTGTCAGCACCGATCAAAAGAGCACGCGATCATAATAGCCATCCTCACCGGTCGATCCGTATTGGGGTTCTCTCTTCCCTCCACGGCCGCTCGGGCTGCTTTCCTCGGCGGGGGTAGACTCGCTCGCCTTTAGACGGTTCTCAGTCTCGCGGATCTTGGCCTGGAGGGCTTCCAACTCCCGATTCTGCATCAACATCTGCTGCTTCCTGGTTGTCATGTCAGCCACGCCCAACCATGCCGAGGCAGACGCATTGGCGTCAGGACACGTACTTTTGATCGATGTTCTGGGAGATCTGGTCAACATCCGAGTCCAGCGAGAAAGCACTATCCAGCACCGAGGAGAAGGCCTGAGCCATGGTCCTGTCGTATCTTCGTCAATGCCAAAGTTCCGATATCCATGGTAGCAGACAGGAGGACGAACGACTGAGGGCGACCGCTAGGCTTCCATCCCTGATCCGTATCCGACATGTTGGTTTGAAGGTCCGGCAGCTAATTGATCTGAAAGAACGCGGCCAGGCGCTGCTGTGGACCAGCAGAGTGTTGATCGCGTTGAGTGGGAAACCCTTCGATCGGCCGAGGGGCAAAGAACAAATGTTCAATTAGAGGTTAAATGAGTAGATACGGAGATCAGAGCCAGCTGAAGACGAGACGGAGGAGACAATTGAGAGATCGATTGCAGGAGGACCAAGGGAAGGAGAGGGTGAAACGGAAGGAGAGGCAGGAGTGTCCAGGAGACGGTCGGTTTGTTTGTTTTGGCGTAAGACGTCGAGGACGGAGGGAGGACGAACGGTATTATGCGAAAAGAGAAGGAGGGAGACGAGATTAAAAGCGGTAATTAAGAGAAGCAAGAGAAGCGACACTGTACAACGCTGTCGATTGTTGTTGACAAGGGAAGGAGAAGGGGAAGAGGAGAGAGAGAGAGAGATGAATGGAGCTGTCGATCAGGGAGTTAGGGCGAACGAACCCACAGCAACAGGAGCTATGCAGGTATGCAACACTTCAGTAGTAATAGTACTCGACAGCCCACTGCGCATGAATCTGGAGAGAGCATTAATTGAGAATGATAGGCGTACAGGTTAGACATAGGCATACTCCGTACAGCTTCCAGATATATCCCGACAAAGAGCATCTTAGTCAGCGCCCCTGACAGCGCGGGGTGTATCTGTACTGTACTGTACTGTATTATACTGTATTATACTGTGCCGTATCCTTGGCAGTCACCTGACCATGATGCCAGATCGAGTTCAGCAGGAAGGGAAGGGAGTCAAGAGCATATTCTGCTGTCCATCCCATCCTCTCTCCCATCACCTTCCGCCGTCCATAGATCCCTTCCTCTCCTTGTCCTCCTCGTCGCCTGCCCGCTCTTTACCACATCCCGTGTTCCTCCGCTGCATCTCCCTCTATTTCCTCTCCGCTCGATTTTTTCCATTCTGCGCTGATGGTCTAAAGAGCCACTCGTACACCGCCTGCTTCCGCGTCGCGTCTGTCCTGACCTCTTACCACCGTGGCCCCCGTCCCCGTGACTCCCCGTCTCCACGGGCAATGGGGGATGCCTCCACCGTCCGCCTACACTCCCTTTGAGTCCCTCCTCTTTTTCCAGTCCGTCGCTGCCCTGGATTCGCATCCTACAAGCTTTGTTTCCATCTCCGATACGCTCCGCAACAACTCCTTCATCCGTCAAAATGTCGCCTTTAACCCCGACAGGCTTAGCCCGGAGGCTTTGGAGGAGCTGTACACGACGTTGATGCGCGATGGCCTGAACGCAGACGGTGCCGAACGTAATGGCCGGGCTGAGAGTCCTGTCGCTGCCAATCCCAGAAAACGCAAGATCGCGAGCCCGCGACCAGAAGGCCTTGTTGATGGGGTAGCGCATGCCACGATTGTCCCGGATTTGGTCTCTCGCCTCTACGCCAGATACAAGGACTCCGTCACGAGGGAAATCAAGAGCGAGGAGAAGAGGTTCAGCGAAATTAGAGATGAGATCGAACGGCTCCAGAAGGAAGAACAGGAGGCCCCTGTCTCGGCCGCCGTACATGAACCCAGCCATCATGTTCCCCCGGCGGAGCAAGCGAAGGTGCTAATGGATGGGAAGCCTGTTCAACAGCCTACACTGCATGCCGGCAAGCCTCCAGCTGCTACACTATCACTTGGTATGGAGGGCCTGCAGCCTGATCGATCGCGTCAGGATTTGAGCGCTCCTCAGCTACCAGCCACGGCGGAATCACCAAAACCTGGACAAGAAAAACAACATCAGCCATTACAGCCCGTTGGAATGCCCCAGGAGCCAGCTACACAGCAGCCGCAGCGTGTTCCAGCAGCGCCCCCTGGTCCCGTATCCCACCCTTTTCCGGCCAACGGAAAGGCCCCATCGCCATTGCAAGGACCCAGCGTTGAGCCGCAGCGTATGGTTGTCAGTGAAGGACCGACCAAGGTGTCGCCTCTGCCGCAACCCCCCATAGCGCCGCCTTTGCAGGCACAGCAAGGACCGAATGCACATGTCCCGTCTCAGCAGCCTATTGCTCCTGTCCCTCAAGGCCAACAGATTTCCCAACCATCGCCTTTGGCTCAACCTCACCAAACACAACATCCCTCCATTCCTCAACATGCACTCATACCGCAGCCTAGCCACGACATTTCAAAGGAACCAATTCACCCTACTGATTCCCAGCAAGGCGCAAAGCTGGAGGCTACCTATCAAAATCCTTATTTTCCCGCGGTGCCGACTGTCCCGGGGACTCCGTCTGCGCCAGTTCTCACTCCACTGCCAGAATCACGAAGTGGGCCGCCGCCGACGTCGGCCGATGGAAGACGCTCCCTCACTCCATGGAAGAGCCTTCCGCGCTTGAGCATACCCGATCGCCAGAGCTCACCGGCCCGGCCGCGGCCTGAAGATATAAGTCCGATTAGCGCTAGGGCGCCGTCACCGGCTGAGCTTCCGGAAACGCCAGCTGAAGGAACTGAACCACGCCGTCGAAAGCGCCGAGCTGCGGAAGAGAAAGAGCCAAGTGTGCCGTCCGTCGATGTCGATACCAGAGCGAGCAAAAGGACAAAGGCGGAAAAACATGCTCCGGCAACTAGGAAGAAGCGAGATGGAAGCACTCCCTCCTCGAAAAGTCGGCGATCGGTGGTATCACGCGAAGAAGGGTCACCTACTGAAACGACCCAAGAAAGGATCAAGCACGAAGCGACGAACACCCCAGCGGGTATTCCAGAGGAAGTTGAGCCTAGTGCCCGAGCTGATCCAGACCGTAAAGGCGGAGCAGCCGCTGCGCAGCCAGGTCGTCGTCCGGGAAGGGGCCGCCCAAAACGCAAACGCAGTGTTACTGAACCGTTGGAGCCAGAACCTGCTCAGCCTGAGCCGAGTCGCCAAGACCCTCATCAGTACGTTCTGTGCGCTCGTAATTTTCCTAGGACCGGCGCTCCCATCATGAACGATGTGACCACCCACAAACACGGTTCGATTTTCACGAAGCCGTTGACAGAACGCGAAGCTCCGGGGTACCGTGATCTGATCTATCGACCTCAGGACCTGAAGTCCATCAAGTCTTGTATCAACCAAGGAAGCAAGGCTGTGTCTGCGGCCTCGGAAGCTGCCAGCACGCCGGCAGCGGACGGCGAATCACCAGTACCGGCGGCAGGAACGCCGTCGAAGAATGCAGTGCTCATGCTGCAAAAGTCCGAGGACATCGTGCCCCCCAAAGCGATTGTGAACTCGGCTCAACTGGAGAAGGAGCTGATCCGCATGTTTGCCAATGCAGTCATGTATAATCCAACTCCCCAGCATGGTTTCGGACCTGCGTTTCCGATGATCAGGGACGGTGGATCGAGGACGAGCCCTTCGCTATCTGAACCCGATGAAGGGGGCATTGTCAACGATGCAATGGAGATGTTCGACGATGTCGAAAAGGCCGTCACCAAATGGCGGGCTGCCGAGAGAACGGCCGATGAGCTGGGGCATAAGAGCGTCCTGTCGGTCCGCAGAGGGAGTGCAGGTGACTTGAACATGGACAGTGCGGATGATAGCAAGGCATGAAGCTATGTTGTATTAACGAATGGTCACTGTACTTTTAGGTAAATAATAAATGTATCCTCTAATAGCCGAAACGGAATGCCAATCAGGGTATTATTCAATCAAGATCTATATATGTCCACTCCTGTCAACCGCATCCATAAAATTGTACACGCCAACGCCTGACCCGTGCAACATCATAACGCATGTTCATTTTCGCAGCGCTCTGCCCTCAAGCAGTACCACGAACCACCTGGTCAGGCTTAGTCCTGCCCAGCCCATCCTTGGCGTAGAAATCCATCGGATAAATGCCCTTGTTCGCACTCTCCCAGTTCTCTCTCGCTCCCAGCGCAACCAGCGCCTCATAGGGCGTCAGAAGCGGGCGCGGGAACGCATAGCCCCAGTCGATACTCAACCGGGGACAGGCGATCTGGACCCAGCACTCGACATCCGGCATGGACGCCAGCTTGCCGGGGAAGATCTCGCTGAGCAGGATGTTGATGAAGGGCACGCCGCGATCGCGCAGGTGGTTCTCGATCATGGCCATGGTATGCGGATTACCCTGTCTGCCGAGCGAGCCGAGGATGATGCCCCATTTCCTGGCCGAGCGCGCGGCCGAGATGGCGTCTTTGCGCAGCGTGTGCATTTCGTCGTGGTAGTAGGTCTCGCGGGATAGGGTGCGCGAGTACGGGTCGTAGCGGAAGGCCGGGATGGTCGGGTTGTGGATCATGGCGGACTCGAGGTGGAAGCGGCCGTCGCCCAGGTAGAGGAGGAGGTCGATGTCGTTGGCCGGGAGTTGCGGCGACGTGCAGCCGAGGATCTCGCCCTTGGAGAGCGGGGCGATTTGCGGGATGACCACAGTGAAGCCTGCGCGCTCGAGGACGGGTTTCAGGCCGTGCAGCGTCGCGTTGAATTGGATTGTTCCGACGGTTGCGATGGTTTTCGGGGGCTGGAAGTTGCGCTCGAGGGTTGCGAGGAGGTGCGTCGTGTCGATGGTGATGTCGACGAATATGTACAGCGTTTTGATCTTCGTCACGTCGACTGGGATCAGGCAGCTGTGCGCGTAGTGGACGAGGAGGTCGCAGCCCAGCGCGCGCGCCGTGTAGTCGTCGATACAGCAGGCGCCGTAGGTGACGTCGCCCATGATGAGGGTCTCGATGCCGGGGCAGAACTGCGTCAGGATGTCGGAGATGGTCGTTGCGAATATCAGGAGACCCTCGGGGAACTGGAGCGCGACTCTTCTGGCGCCGGACGAGCGTATTCGGTGGATCGTTTTGGGGATCTCGAACGAGTAGTTCCGCGGTAGGAGGTCTATGGCCGCCTGGATCTCGGGGTCTTGTGTGATCTCCGGGGGGACTTGGTTCAGCGTCCGGGCGGTTCGCCTTGGAGCAGCTGTTCAGGTGTCAGAGGCATATCTGTGGCTGCAATGGAGCATCCCACCTTTTTGGACTGTTGTCGACTCGACATCTTTTTGGCTTGAAGGCTCTTTCTGGGCCTGGGCGTCTGCAGTCCGCCTGCCGACGAACCTTTTCTTGGGCTGTCGGAGCCCATTGCTGGCGGTGTTGGTGTCTCCCATGGTGTTGTGGCTGATATGGATGAATCTGAACGAAAGAAGTGGGATCAAAATGGATGCCAAGTCACGTGGGTGGGGTCTGATCAGCTCTCCGCATTCTCGGCTTTCCTTCTTCCACCCGCGGACCGCAGTCGCTTTCTCTTCCTTTCTCCCTGGTTATCCTCCTCCCTGACTCTTTTTGCCTGCGAGACTCCCTCTACTCCTTCACCATGATGCCCTTTCGCCCCAGACTGCGTCCATTCTCCGCCCTTCGGTCTATCCCGGCTGTGAGACGCTTTGCGACTGAGTCTCGGTTAGCCCCGGACCATGTCCGCATCGTCGAAGTAGGCCCTCGCGATGGTCTGCAGAACGAGAAGAAAACCATCCCGCTCGAGACGAAGCTCAAACTCATTAAAAGCCTGGCAAATACGGGCCTGACATCGATCGAGGCGGGTTCATTCGTGTCTCCAAAATGGGTACCGCAGGTATGGAAAGCTTGACCAGTTCTCCAATTTTCACAGCATGATAATGATTTTGTGGATTTGCAGATGGCAAGCTCCTCAGAGATCTGCGAACATCTTCTTCAGTCTCCGCCCCAATCGCAGCATAGGATTGCATACAACTACCTCGTTCCCAATGTAAGGGGACTCGAGAATCTGGCCAAAATCATGGACTCGACAGGCGTTCCCGCCGAGACAGAGGGCTCACCATCGAAGCCTGCGACGACTACGGAGATCTCGCTGTTTACTGCTGCAACGGAGTCGTTCACCAAGGCAAACACCAATTGCACCATCGCCGAGTCGCTGGATCGCTTCCGTCCCATCGTTGATATGGCCAAGACAAAGAACCTCCGAATTCGCGGATATGTTTCTGTCGCGCTTGGATGCCCGTACGAAGGTCCTGACGTCTCCCCATCGAAGGTAGCCGACGTCACGGCGTCGTTGCTGGAGATGGGGGCGGATGAAGTGTCTGTTGCCGACACCACAGGCATGGGAACCGCTCCCCGCACCCTCGAGCTCCTGCAGGCCATCAAGGCGGCGGGGATTGCAAATTCGGACCTGGCGCTCCATTTCCACGACACTTACGGCCAGGCCCTGGTCAACACGATCGTGGGCCTAGAGCATGGGATCCGCATATTTGACAGCAGTGTTGGCGGCCTCGGCGGCTGCCCATACTCTAAAGGCGCGACTGGGAATGTCGCCACGGAGGACCTCATTCACACTCTACATAGCCTCGGCATGCACACTGGGGTTAATTTGGAGGAGATGTCCAGAATTGGCTCCTGGATTAGTGGTGAGCTAGGCCGCCCGAATGAAAGTAGGGCTGGGAAGGCAACCTTTGCAAGGGTCCAAGGGTAAGTTTTGATATAGTTGCATGTATTGATAGTCTTATAGTGCCAGCGATAGCTCGCTGTTATCAGTCCTCTTCGTCTTAAACCACCTTGATGCTACCTATGTCTTTCCATTTGATGTACTGATGTACAGAGGAATAGCTCTATTCAAACAATTCTGAGAATGTCAATCATAACGATACCCGCTCAATATCAGACCACCGCAGCATAGCGACCAACACCATTAATGCAAGACCCAAACCATAGTAACTGCGAGCTCAACCGAATCAAAAATCCGTAACCCGCCCACTATAGCTCCAGTCGCCCTGCGCCCCCCATTTCAGCGGGTCATTCCTCGGGCCTCCAACCTCCCCGGTCTTCGGGTTCTTCTCGCCCTCGAACTCCGGCCTGGGCCCGAGCCGCGCATCGGGGTGCAGTTCTTCGCCTTCGTCTGTCGTTTTGACCGCGGGTTCAGAGGCGGGCGACTGGTTGACCTTCGGGGTGCTGAACGCTCCCGTGGATTGCCTCTGGAGCTTTTCGAAAGTCTCCTGCTCTTCTTTCGGAAGTCGCGGGGGAGATGGCATGTTTCCGAACGGGGAGGAGGGCTTATCGTTGTCGTCGGAGGGTTTGCGGAGGGCCGGGGTGGAGGAGAGTGATCGCGTCGAGAGGCGCGTAGTGGTTGGGAGAGAGAGGGAAGCGAGCCGTCGAAGAGCTAGCGAGGAGGCCATGGTTGCTTGATTCTGGCGACAGAGTGTGTTCGAGAGAGAGAAGTGATGCTTGGAGATGTTCGGTCATGCGGAGTGGCGGCGAGGAAGAAATGCTTCCGACTGCCGATATCGCTTCCTTTTTCGTCCTTCCATCGTCCTTCCATAGTAAACTCACCTCTCCCTGCACTCTCCCTTCCAGTCTGTCCCTCTTTTAGTTATTTCTTCTTATCGAATTCCTCGTCCGTCCCTTATCCCCGTGTCGATGGCTTCCCGCTTGGCCTGGCGGCGATTGGCCGCCAGGAAGCTCGTTCCTGCCTTTGAGTCACCGGTTCAGCGTCGCTTTGCAGGAACGCAGACCCCCAACGTGCCTAATGATGTGAAGGCTCAAGCAAAGGTAATTGCTCGAGATCATGTTCGATCCAAGGCGCTGACGATATCCCAGAAAGAGGCGTCGTTGCCCAACCCCGATCCGGCAGAGGACTCCGCGACAATGGCCTTTATCAAAGACCGAAACCCATACTTGGTGCCTACCTATGTCAGGCCAGCGCCCATGATGATCAAAGGACAAGGTTGTTATCTGTGGGATATGGAGAATAGACGGTATCTCGACCTCACGGCAGGCATTGCCGTCAACTCTCTCGGCCACTGTGACCCAGAGATTGCACAGATCATTGCTGAGCAGGTGCGGATTCAAGTCCCGGGATGCATGACCTTACTCTAACTTGTCCAAATTTCTAGGCTGAGACTCTAGTCCATTGCTCGAACCTCTATCACAATGCGTGGACCGGCGCCCTTAGCAAGTCGCTGATCGCATTGACCCATAAATCTGGCGCTATGCGCGATGCCTCCCAAGTGTTTGTTTCCAATTCGGGAACGGAAGCCAACGAGGCCGCTATCAAATTTGCCCGCAAGGTCGGACGGTCTCGGGAGCCCGACGGCTCGAAGCATGAAATCGTTTCTTTCCAGAACTCCTTCCACGGCCGCACGATGGGCGGTCTCTCCGCAACCCCAAACCCCAAGTACCAGACGCCCTTCTCTCCCATGATCCCAGGCTTTAAGTACGGCGACTACAATGATGTCGAGCAGCTTCAGACCCTTATCGGCGAGAATACCTGCGGTGTGATGGTGGAACCAATCCAAGGAGAGGGCGGTGTCAACGTTGCTACTCCCGAATTCCTTACGGCTCTTCGCAAGCGCTGCGACGAGGTTGGAGCGGTTTTGATCTTCGATGAGATTCAATGCGGTCTTTCTCGCACTGGTTCTTTCTGGGCCCATGCTCATCCTTCCCTGGCGCCGGCTTCGGGCGAGGCGGCGCACCCTGACATGTTGACGACTGCAAAGGCCCTGGGCAACGGTATCCCAATTGGTGCAACAATTGTCGCAGGCAAGTCAGTCGGCGAGCATATCAAGCCAGGCGACCACGGAACCACCTTTGGCGGAAACCCGCTCGTGTGCCGCGTCGCCCACCACATTGTTGAGCGTCTCGCTTCCTCAGAATTGCAGAACTCCGTTGATCGCAACTCCGCGGTCTTCATGTCTGGCTTCAAGGCGCTCCAGAAAAAGTACTCGCATGTCATTTCAGAGATCCGTGGCCGAGGCCTGATCCTTGGTCTGCAGCTCTCGCAGCCCTACGCTTCCAAGGCCTCTGATGTGATTACTGCAGCTCGCGAGCGAGGACTGCTAGTCATCAGCGCCGGCGACGGCTGCCTCCGCTTCGTGCCGCCGCTGAATATCTCCGAGGAGCAGATCAAAACAGGCTTGAGGATCCTGGAACAGGCATTCGATGTTGTTTTTGCTTCATAGCGGTCGACATGATATGGATACTATGCGGGAAAAAGGGCTAGATCTACTGTGTCTTATACCACTTGGCATGTTTCTTCTGTTCTTATTTTTTTGGATTATTATGCCTCTGCTAGAAGGGATAATTAAAAACATTTTCATCCATGGTGTAGTGTATGAGGCATCGGTTAGGCACCAAGGCAGCAATCACGGGACCTCATCGTGATCCGCCCCAACTCCGGCTTCTCTGCTGCAACTCGCTACTCCCTGTGCCCATATTGCACTTGCAACGATGCATATTGTTTTCTGTCCCAACTGAGTAACCGTGAATCTCGTCCTGTAGCACATGCTAACAGCTGCGCCGTCGAGAGCTCCGAGTCCTCTGTTGTGATGCCAGCACCCGAAACAGAGGAAACACCCATGCTGCCTCTTCCTGGTAGTCCGTCCTCCTCCTGGGCTCGGTTTCGCGAGCGACTGAGGGCAGTATTCAGTGGCGCTAATCCGCAAGTTTGCGCCGCGTTCTGGTTGTTTGGTGCGTTGATCCACTCCGGAGGAACCGGGATGCTAATAATATATCATCAAGGCTTGATCAATAATGTTCTCTATGTGATTATCCTGTCTGCAGCCCTGGACCTGGTTGGGCCCAGCCTTCCCAAGGGAATGGTTCTTCTCGCGGATGTCATTCCATCTTTCGGGACAAAGCTTATAGCACCGTACTTTATCCATGTCGTGCCGTACTCGGCGAGGATTGCCATATTTGTTTTCCTGTCCGCTGTCGGCATGCTCTTGGTCGCGCTGAGCCCCGCATATACAGATGGCGGATCGATATCAACTAAGATTGCGGGCATCATTCTGGCCAGCCTGTCCAGTGGCGGGGGTGAATTGAGCTTCGTTGGGATGACCCATTTTTATGGGCCGTTTAGCCTGGCTTCATGGGGCAGTGGCACGGGAGCGGCGGGGCTCCTTGGCGCCGGTGCGTATGCTTTGGCTACTACTTCATTGGGCTTCAGCGTCAAGGCAACCTTGCTGGCATCTGCGTGCTTGCCTGTCGTCATGGTGGTGAGCTTCTTTGTGATATTGCCCAGAGCGCCGCTGCATCTTCGACCGCCTATTCAGGATGGGTATCAAGCAGTCGAGGAGCAGGAAGAGCTTGCGGACGAAGAAGTATTTGATAGAGAAGATGGAGTTGCGGCTCAAAACGAGAGTAATGAGCTCCTTCGCCCCTCGTTCCGTTCGAATGTGAACCAGAAACCAATGCAAGCGGGCTCTGGGACTCTTGGTTGGCAGACCTTCAAAACCAATCTTCGCCGCGCGAAGGGGCTTTTCTTCCCATTGTCAGTACTCCTCATTCGAATCCATGGGTTCCACCGCGCTTACACAATCTAGTATGCTTCCACTCCTGCTGGTCTACATTGCAGAGTACACCATCAACCAAGGCGTCGCGCCGACTTTGCTGTTCCCGCTTCAGGAATCGCCCTTCACCCATTTCCGTGCATTCTACCCGGCTTACAACGCTATCTACCAAGCTGGCGTTTTCATTTCGCGCTCATCCACGCCCTTCTTTCGTATCCACCGGCTGTACCTTCCGTCGTTGCTTCAGGTAGCTAACCTGGTCTTATTGGCCCTCCACGCTTTGTTCAATTTTATACCTAGCGTGTACCTCATATTTGGGATTATCTTTTGGGAGGGCCTGCTTGGTGGACTTGTATATGTCAATACATTCGCCGAGATCGGCGATCGAGTTCCGAAGGAAGACCGTGAGTTTTCTCTGGCGGCAACGACGGTTAGCGACTCGGGAGGGATCTGTATCGCTGGATTCATCAGCATGGCTGTTGAGGTTTGGTTGTGCAATTGGCAGTATGCACATGGGAGGGATTATTGCCGGAAATTATGATTCGCATTATGATAGAGCAAAGTAAGTATTCTCGATGGCCCGGTGATTGCCGCTGACATACAGGACATGCAGACAAAGAGCTATTTATTCATCAATCTCAAAGTTATCCTTTCAGCACTGCTTTCGCGGTACCACATGAACAAAAGCATTGTTTCTTGTCTTTGTTCTCAAACAAAGCCTTTCATGGGAAATTCAGTTATGGAAGAAATCCTGTTCCAAGCTGTCGCGGGTGAACCCGCTATGCCTTTGTCTGATGCGCTTCGTTCGGTATTGGAATTCGTCTTGCTTCCCAGATATCATATTGATATGGAGGTCCCCGTTTAACGTGATTTTACAGGAACTTCCCGGTCCAAATGATGCCTATATATCCCCCGTCCTCCCCCAGCTGTTCCTTTGCTCCTCATCTTTTTCATCCTCCTCCCCTTATCCCATCAACGTGTCCTCCGATAATCAAACTTCGATTTCTACGCTACAGCGGGTGCGAAAGCGCCCAACACCCTCAAAATGCCAGGTGAGGCACTTCTCGGGGCATCCGAAAAGCTCCTTTCTGTCCCCCAGTGTGCAGGCCGATTCGCAGGCTGGGCTTTGAAAAAGTACTGTCTGCAACTCGTCTTGGCCATTGCTCTCTGGGCTCGCTTTCCCACTAGGCTCGATAGGCTCAATGCCCCATTTGTTCGTGGCTTTCTCGTTTTTGTCCATGAGAGGGTGGCCATTTGGCAGATCGCTCTACTCACCCTTTCTCTTCTTCTGCTTCGTATTGTCTTCCGGACGTTTGCCAAGGTCGTGAACAATTTGGGGGTTAAGTCTCCTCAACTTGTCGACAAATTGTATTCACCCTCCTTCTTTCGGGCGACTGAGTTGACCACTGTTTTAGACGCCGGATTCTGGACCGCTATGGTTTTCAAGGAGGGCTGTATCCGGGACGTCGCTTCGCTGGTGTTCAGCCTCTACTATTCCATTGCCCAGTCTCAGGCCCATGAAAAGGTCCGCCGTATCCGGGCCGTCGCCACCGTCGAGCACCTCCGTGTCTCCTGGGACAAGGCTACTACGCCGTACCTCCTGGGGTTTGGAAAGCTGTTTCGACCGAAGTTCACGAAGCACGGCCCTCGCAAAATCCAAATCGACTGACCCGCTGGTTCTTCTTACGGTGAGCCTGTTAGGGCCTGGCTATATTTCGACGGATCGTTGCTTGAACTGCAGAAGCAGACCTCCCTGGTCTTGGATATTCCGGGTAGGAGATTCGTCGCCATGAACCCTCGCACTGCTCCTCGCTTGGGCAGGCAAAACCAAGGTCCCGATCATGAGCCTTGATTACAAAAAGGCCCCTGAATATCCGTATCCGCATGCGCTAGACGAGTGCTACGATGTCTATCGCGCCATCCTCCAGACTCGTGGCGCCTGTGTCGGCCTGAACGGGGATGCACTCCCTCGTATCGTCGTTTCTGGCGATAGTGCTGGCGGAAACCTGGCGACTAGCATGGTCCTTAAGGTCCTTGCAAGCGTCGACAATCCCCCGGCGCCAGATGGACTCGTCCTGGCCTATCCCTGTTTGAACATGAAGGTTGAGGCCTGGATGACCCCGGAGCAAGTCTCGTTGGTGGGCAATCAGCACATGACCACGTCCGGTTTGTCCGACCAAGCCCATTCTCAGGACTCCTCCACCCCCACTAACAATACACCTGAGCAGACCCAGAATCACCGCCTACTGCTTATAAATCGACCGCACAATACTGCAACTTACACGAAACTCGTCCCTTAATGCCCTCCTTTCTCCATACGCTTTCATCTTTACTTCTGCAACTCCATCGTTACGTAAACGTCTGCATAAAATGGCACCGAGATTACCCCCCTCAAAGCTACAATTTATTCATGATATGATACAAAGCCAGTCCCTAACCACGTCTCAAATGGCTAACGCAGCTGAATGTAGCGAACGGACTATTAAATACATTCGTAGGAGCTTGCGACTCTTCGGAAACGTTCATGCACCTCTAAATCGCGTCGGTCGAAGACGAAGCTTAATGCCACCTATGTTGGAAGCGCTCTGCGATCATCTGCTCGAAAAGCCTGGTCTATACCTTGACGAGATGGCCATCTTTCTCTGGGATGAATTCCAGATTCTAGCAACAACCTCTAGTATCCGGAGAGCCCTTAGACATAAGGGCTGGTCTAAAAAGACTGCTTAACAGAAGGCTAAAGAGCAGAGCGCCGAATCACGAGAGTTTTATCTTCATAGTCTCTCCGAGTTTGAATCATATTACCTTATTTACGTTGATGAATCTGGATGTGACAAACGGATTGAGTTCCGACGGACAGGCTGGTCTCTACTCGGTATAGCACCAAAGCAAGTTTCACAGTTCCGCCGTGGCGAGCGGTATCAAATTCTGCCTGCATATGCCCAAGATGGTATTGTGCTCTCTCGCGTCTTTCGCGGCTCAACGGATGCCTCTATGTTCGAGGACTCCATCGATCAACTCCTTCGGCACTGCGGAAGATGGCCGGAACCGAAGTCTGTCCTGGTCATGGATAATGCATCGTTCCATCACACTGAGCGGATTGCGCAGATGTGCGCCGATGCGGAAGTCAAATTGGTTTATTTGCCTTTGTACTCTCCGGACTTGAATCCAATTAAAGAACTTTTCGCTGAGCTCAAAGGGTTCATAAGACGTAATTGGAGCTACTACGCAGAAGATCCCGAGGAAGGATTCGACTCCTTTCTCGAATGGTGTATTGATCAGGTTGGGGCAAGAGAGGATAGTGCTAGGGGCCATTTTCGGCACGCAGATCTGAGTATTGAAGATTCAGATAATTGACATTCTGCTTCTGGCAGTATACTCGTGACAGTTATCGCTTTCCATGTCGGAAACTAAGAGGCGCTCTTTAAAGCCCTAATCACATGAACACTACATCTCCCCTCGTCAACCGCACAGCTCCCTGTTTGATGACAACCTGCAAGCTTCCCCAGATCTGTTTGACAAACAAGCCACTGGAATCAAGCAAGGGGAAGCAATAGCTCGAGCCTCTGGCCCATATAAGCTCCTATAGCTTCCCGCCTGTTCTTCTTTTCTTATGTTTGGAATCCTGTATTGAGCTGCCCCTAATCAATGGATTGAACTCATCTTTTCGTCCTGCCTGGGATTGAGCCGAAAGAGACAAATCATGATTCCGTGTGACGCCAGGCCGTCCCTATGGAAGAAGATGGTGACTGGATTGATTGGAGATCTAGGAAGAATCTATCTGAAAATGAAAGAAGAGAAGGTGCTAGGCGCTAGGCTGAATCAAGAAGGTGCCAAAGGGCAGAAGCCTGGTCTTGGTGCGGCAGTCCCAGCCTTGAGCCCTAAGTTAACATCCAAAGAAACAAACGCAGGAGAGAAACAATGACAAGCTCCAAGTTCAGGCTGTTAGGTGGATCCATAAGGCTGATTAAAAGTCCACTTGTGAGAGAAATCCAAGCATCGAACACCTGTCTCAGAACACTCTAAACAAATATCGAAATCATAACAAAACCTGCAACTATAATAGGCACTTCTGTAATAAAGTTTTCGAGTGCACACATCACAGTACCTGGAATGTTGATCGGCCCTAGCCGCAGAATGTGTCATGTTAGCGTCACTTTCAAAGATCTTTATATCAGCTTTCTCGGTATATTGACGGATACGATCAAGAATCTGAGCGCATCCGTTTCTTGTTGCCCACCAGAGCAAGGTCCGACCCATACTATCGCGAATGTCGAAATCAGGCCCTGCTAACGCACCTAAATGTTCAATCACCTCTTTATGTTCGTTTCTTACCGCTGCGAATAGAGGGGTGGAGTGGTAGCGGTCTTCAGCATTCACAAAAGCATTGTGCAAAAGCAGCAGTTGTACTACCTCACTGTGGCCCCGAGCAGCAGCCCAGAAAAGCGGCGTCCTGTCGCACCGATCTCGGGCATCAGGGTCAATTTTCGAGGTTTGGAGGAGGGCCTTGGCTGCCTCAACATGGCCACTAAATGCGGCTGAGTGTAGCGGTGTGAGTCGGCCTTGAAGCGTTCCTGCGAAATCCGCACCGTACTCCAGGAGAAGATTCACGACCTCAGTATGCCCGGAGTTTGAGGCTAAATTGATTGCTGTCCATCCATCACTAATCGGGATTGTGATGTCCGTTTGGAGGGCGTACTCTCCACCTTGTGCATTTACATCGGCTCCCTTCTCTTGGAGTGTCTGCACCACTATCTCATGGCCTTTAGATGAT
>RAQS01000090.1:0-57036 GCA_003698115.1 Aspergillus sp. HF37
TTTTTTCTGCTTCATCGATTCAATCCTGTTTTTCCATTATCAATTCGTGTTCTTTTGCACTAATACCCAGCCGACAAATTGAGAAAGATCGAGGCTTCAGTTCTGTGCAGGTCGGCAATTTGAGATCACCAGCGGAGGCTATGATGGCATCGCTACCATCTGTTTATTTAGTCAATTATCATTCCGCTCTATTCCTCTGTTTTATAAGGGTACAAGTGTTCTTCCGCTTACTCCCCGTCTGACTAGACATCCAGATGATGTTCCTAGGCTCGATGTACTACTAGTGGTTGCACATCCGCCTTACACAGCATGCCGCGCGCAGATGTTCTCTTGTGATAGGTAGGCAGTCGGAGAAGAGCCACATGCTCTGCGATATGCGGTGTTATCAAACAACCTTAACCTTGGCCCGACCTGGACTATGATCCCTGTACCGTCTGGCTCGGCAGGGCGCCGACAATTAGAGGTGTTGTGCAGCTTGAACCGGGCCCAATGACAGTCCCATTCTGGTTGCTCTATGGTACATTGGAAGCACAGAAACCCCCACCCTAACAGACCGACAAAGGAAAAAGAGCACAAAAACCAAGCATAATCAGACCGCGAGGCCAAAAGTCTAGTGTCTGGTATCAACCCATGTATCCCAAGATATATCCATCCCGTCTATGTCGAACGCCAAATAAAACAACGAGTAAAAAAAAGGCACTTTTGTAGATCCGATAGACGATCCCGGCGCATCGTGGCGGCAAAATTAGGTCAAAAGGTAGTAAAGTCGAGCATCTGACATGGATAACGTCTCTGCGCTGAAATCGAGCTGAACAAAGCGTATTAAAAGGGTGTAGAGTGCCGAAGCAATGGCGGCCGCGGGCGAAGCGAAAGTGGTAGTAGTGTTACATGCCCCTAGACGACTCTGTTAGCAATTTGTTCATCGAGAGGGATTGTCGCGACGACGTACAGAGAAGTGGTTCGTAATAATACAACATGGCAACCACTGGCACCAGGGAATGAATCGCGATGAGATTTTCGCATGGACAAGCGGAGCGCATGAGACGAATAGCCAGGTGATCTGGATTATTTCGGCGGCGGCGGTGGAGCGCCAGGCTTCTTGACGCCGGTTGTATCGTATGCTCCTCGGCCCATGTTGAAGGCAGAGAGGTCTCGGAGAATCATCGCAGACTGAGGCGAACGGCCATGGTCAGATAAAGTTGACTGCGACAGGGCAGAAGGGGGGAGACGCAAGGGAGATGACGGATTCCAAAGGGTAGGAGAGAGAGAAACAGAGCGCGGGATAGACTCACAGGACAGTTAAATAGTGCGACAAGAGATGTGTTGATTGCTGAGCGTACAGGCTGGCTGACGAGGAAATCGAACTAGGATTCCAGACCAGGACCGTACAAATAGGCAACGATGCAGCTGCAGCTGCAGGTGAGATCGGAAGGAGGCGATGCTAAGGGGAATCGGCGTATGGCAGGAATGCGACAGACAAGTTTGTTTCGAATCGCAAGCGCAGAGACAGGCGGAAATAAGTACCGAGCAATCGTGAGAGCATTAATTAGCTTTGGAATTAGGCCGGCGACCGGGGTGGATGAGGGATGTAGCTAATGCAGCGGCACGGCAGGGAGAGCTAGGGAGGAAAGAATGCGCCGAGTGATCCGGGAAGAAGCAGGAAGGAGCGACGGATCAGGAAGGGATGAGGAAAGGAGAGGAGGAGAGGAGGAGAGGAGGGAGAGGAGAAGAGAGAAAAGGATGAGAAGACCAGAGAGTAGGCGCTGTAGGAGATGAAGGGGCTATAATTATATATACTGGCTGTACAGGAGTTTACCAAACGGGAGTCCCGAGACTGTGGTAATTTACCTTAGCGCGTCCCGAAGCCTGTTGTAAAGTGGGCCTGTACGGTATTGGGTATGGGTACGGGTATGGGTACCGTATGGATAATACTCTGCTCTGCCGTAATTCGATCTCCTTTCTTTCTCTTTTTGTCTCTGCCTTCCATCTCCTCCTGCTGCTACACTCCGATATCCTCGCTCAAACACACACTACACTGTACTCTGCGTTTTGTTTTGTTTTTTTTTTTTTCTTTCTGTCTGCCATCTCTCTCTCTGTCATCTCTCTCTCTGCCATTCTCTCGGCCCTACTACCCTCGGCTGCAGCAGGTGGGCCCTCACGGCCAGGAACAAACGGATGGATCCGATTAAATCTATGGGTCCTTTAGCTCTGTTAGCACCTTCTATCCGTGTACCTATCGACTCGCGTGGCTATTAGGATGATCCCTGTGCCCTATCCCATTTGGTGAAGCCATGAAACTCGCTAGCCTCTAGTTTCTCAGTGTTCCTTCCGTCCTTCCCTCCTTCCCTCCGTTGAGACAACGGTTGATTCCCGCGTCAAGACATTTGATTCCCATCCACATGTCTTCCGTTGCCAAACGCCTCCTGTCCTTCTCGATCGGGGAAATGGACTGTTTAATCTCCACCTGTACTCCGTACAGGCTAGGCATGATCGGGTCCACTGCTTACCCGCCTCTGTTACGCAGCCGGTGCGACCGAACATTCTTCGCGTTCTTCTAGCCGTTCTTGGTCCTTCTAGCGTCTCGCCCGGTTGTTTCTCCCCGGCCGCAATCTGCATGATCCCAACTTTACTCCGGAAAATGGGGCTGCCCCCTGGCTCCAGCCTCCCAACACTCGTCCCCCACCCGTCTACGTTGCCTGTGAGTAACCCCGGCAGAATGGATCGCATCAATCGGCCACTCAACACAATCAGGAATCCCGTCAAGCCGCGGGTTGTGGCTCCCTCCACGTACGTACTTTCTCTTCGGCTCCCGGAGCCCGAGTTTGTCGCTTCTGCCGGCCCAAACGCCTGATCTATCAGACCGTCGCCTACCAGCCAGTGTGGCGGAAAGGCTGAAGCAACATAAACAATAGCACATCTTCGCCGTCCCACTGGGTTGTTTCCCTTGCATGATCAACAACTGGATCGCGCCATTTGGAATCGTCCACTAGATTTATTTGGTAACTCAATCTTGCATTTCTCATCCACCTAGCGAAGTGTGGCTCGCTCAGCAAGGCGGATCGAAATAGCGCCAACGACCCCAACAAGACGTACAGAGTACAATCCTTCTAGAAGGTCTGATTTATCCACTGCGGATGGAGCTTCACGGTACGGGATACCACTGCGACGTCATCCATCTCAGAATAGAAACAAAACTTTTCAAGCGACCCAGGTTACCCGGCAAAGAGCTCTGGTGGACCTGTTGCCAGCGGCCTCAAGGTCCTGTGGCCAGACCAGTAAATTCAACGGCTCCTTTGCAGCTTCCCCGTTCCCCGAAAATGAGTCAGTCCAGATCGGTGATGGGTCAAGCCGCCTGGCTGCATAAGCTGCCTTGTCTTCACTTTTCGGACCACTGCAGAGTCCGTGAACCTGGACTATCGACTTTGGAACAAGGCTTGGAACCTGGAACAGTTGCATGCGTCCTCTCGGCACTGCCCGATGCCATGAACTCTTCAGATACGATCCGAGAGCCGCTGCCGTGCAACGTCGGGTGGGCGCAGCAATAGTAACCTGTGCTATCCCGGTCGCTGGCCAGGCCCTTGCGACAGGCTACTCCGGAGTACGCGTCCTCCTCGATAGTGCTGACGCGAGCACTTCTAGAAGATCAAATGGCTCTCTCGGCATCTACTGACAGCTTCCGGATTATCGTCCCCATTTAACGATTGTCTCCATCCGCGGATACAGCAACGGCGAATATCCATGCCCATCCCGAGCCTCACATGCAAGGAAAATCAGATACCCACCGTCCCGCGCTAGGAGCCGCGGAAGAGGAACCGTAAACCTAGATGATGCAGATCGCGGGAATGAAAATTCTGGAAAAGGAGCTATGGAGACACCACAGCAAAATTCCCCCAAACATTACGATTTCCGCCGTACGAGTTCTGTATTGACAATGATACCAATAGTCAGCACATGTCGCATATAGTTAGAGTACGGAGTACGTATTATCAGCATCCCGACCCGGCAGGAATGGATGCATCCACCCGCCATTCTGGAACTTCTTCCCCGTCCCGTACCAAAGTCAAGGGGCAGGAATCTGCAAGGGAAGGGAAGGTCCGCTGCAATGGGTCCAATTCCAGGATCTCGGATCCCAGCCAGCTGCAATCGGGGAATTATATGCCTGCAAGCCGAGGAAACTTAATCAAACAGCAAGCATGAAGTCCGAAGGTAAATAAAGTACCAGCGTGGCGGGAAACATGCAAACAATATGAGCAGTAAGCTTATTTACCTGTCGAATCCCTGGCGGGTGGCGTGGGCTGCTTGCATCGCCGCAAACACTCCAATACATCGTCTAGGATACTCCGTACTCCTACGAAGGCTGGGAGAACTAATTTCCAGGTGTACAGGTTATTTTTCCCAGTCGTTGCCTACGTGATGTGCTCAACCAGACACGACATGATCCATCAGCGTTATATGTCAAACGCTGACTGACTGACCCGGCTGGACGGCGCTGCCAGTACTAGTCCTTACTGTCCTTACTGTCCTCTACCTGTCACCACAACATTGGTGAGCCGGGCCCAACATATTCAAATAGCTTGCCTAGCCCAGCATGCCATACGCCACCGGCGCTCCTGTTCCGCCATATCCCTGTCCGTCCCAAACGGCCGGTGCAAGGAATGGGCGACATGTCACAATCTATATCCGTCCTCATCCCTGTCGCCGCCTCGGACCTGTCCGCTAGGTCGAATTTCTTGAATGTGACTGACTGGTACGCATCCCTGTAAGCCGAGTATGCCGAAGTACCGGGTGACCGGTCGCTGGTAATTTGGGTTTGTTGGGCGTCTGTATGTATTTGGCTGGTCTTGTCTTCCTGTTGCTATGGGGGACGATGGATTGGTAGGGTATCATACGAGGCGCATGGATTGCCCGCAGGCTTGGTCTTTGTTGGAGTATTGACTACAGTTGGAGCAGGAACTGAACAGACATCGTCGACAGCTCGCAGGATGCTGCAGACACTCGCTTTGTCCAGCGCAGAATTTGTCTCCCGATCAAATCAACAGCTCGAAGAGATACAGTGATGCGCCATCTCAAACTAACCAGATCAGCATACAAGGTGTCCAACATATGGCGATTATACTCACCTGCTCATTCGTCTGGCATATCAACACCCTCGACCCATCCTTGCCCTTCGACACATCCATGACAGTCTGCTCCTCCTCCGAACCCTTTGAGTTCGCCGCCTCGTCAATTGTAAACCCCAAACATCGGCTCTTCTCAACAAGAGCCCGCCGGATCATCGCGCTCTTCTCGCCGATCCCCCCGGCAAAAACAATCGCGTCCACCTGCCCATCCAGCTTGACAAAGTAGCTCCCGATGTACCCCAGCATGCGGTCGACGACAATGTCAAACGCGAGCCTGTGCTCCTTGGTCGGCGGGTTTTCCACCGCGATCTGCGCGAAGTCTGTTGTGCCTGCTAGGACTTTCCAGCCGGACTTTTTGTTGAGGATCTCCTCGGCCTGATGGATACGGTTAGCTGGTTCGGCTTATTCTGGGCCAGGACTGGCTTACCGTGCTGATGTGCATCTCTTTCGTGCTGGTTGGACTCAGTTTCCCAGCTTCGTTGGTGTAGTGGAATACCAGCCTAGTCCATGATTAGATTGCGGGCCCGGGGGGGGGGGGGGGGGCATTCTTGGTGATGGACAGGCACTCACGATGGATCGATGGAACCACTCCTCGTTGCGCCTGGTAATCCCGACAGGGGCGTAAGTCCCATTCTGTCCCATTCGTCAGCAATCTACCCTTTCCAGCGACGTCTTGAAAAATGGAATGGTTCGTACGATGTGTCAACGCTCTTCCCATCCTTGATGGCGCATATCGACGCCCCGCTCCCAATATGCAGGGTAATCAGGTTCGTCTTCTCGATGGGCTTATTGAGGAACTCCGCGACCGAGCGCAGAATAAACGAGTAGCTGATCCCGTGGAAACCGTACTTCCGCAGCCCATTTGCTCTGGCCACCTCCTGGTTGATCGGGTACGTGCGCACATGCTCGGGGATAGTGATATGGAACGAGGTATCGAAGTAAGTGACGCTGCGGACGTTGGGGATCTCGCGTCGGCAGGAGCGGACGATTTCCAGGGCCGAGAAGTTGTGTCTATCTCGTCAGCATGCTCATTCCTATCGCGGTTTCATCTATATATCCAGACGGGGGAAGGGAACCATACAACGGGGCCAGATCCTCCAAATCCTTCAAATGCCCCAACGTCTCCTCGTTGATCTCCACCGGGCCCTGGTAGTCGCCCCCATGCACCACCCGGTGGCATATATACGCGAGATCCTCGTTGCTCGCGACCTCGGCCAGCTCCGGGTCTGTGAAGCAGCGCTTGAGCAGGAACTTGAACGCGTCCGGCGCTGTCGCCACCGACTCCTTTAGCTGCTCCTTGTGCTGCGTCTTCCCCCGCGCGTACTTGAGCGTCTGCGGGGGCGCTGTGAGACCTGAAACCTGGGCATCGGCCAGCGTCCGCGGCGGCTTGTCGAGGGTGTAGAAGGTGAGTTTGACGGATGAGGAGCCCGCGTTGACGGCAAGGATGGACTTGGGCATTTTTCGTGCTGGGAATAGAATCAGAATGCTGGAATTGGAATTGGCGACTGGGAAAACTGCCGTTTTCTTGCTTGGGGCTGCTGGACTGGCCTGTTTTGGTCGCATATCTATTTATGTGCCGATGATGTCAGGCGGATCATGGTGACGTTGGGCTGCATACCATAACAAGCGGCTGGCTCTTCGACAATTCTTCGAAATACTCACAATCTCCCATTGTTTTCACGGTCGCTGATTTTGCTGATTTTGCTGATTCACGAGACGCCATCCACCCATCATGCCCGGCGAAGTTATCGACAGACCGAACCCACAGCCATTGCCGTCGCATATCGACGATGCCGTCGATCGGCTGGAGGTCAAGCTGCAGCAGATGTCTCTGGACCAGTCTGCCTGCGATGCGCTGTATAAATTCCGTAGAGCGGCCTGCTTCATCGCCGCAGGTAAGCCCTCTCTTTGCTGCGGGCAGTTCAATAGCTAACCCTCGACAGGAATGATCTTCTTGCAGGACAACGTGTACTTGCAGCGTGAGCTAAGCCATGACGACGTTAAACCCAGATTGCTGGGTAAGTATCCCGCCGTATAAGAAGGCGCGATACTGACATGTCCCAAGGTCACTGGGGATCATGCCCCGGACTGGTGCTGGTATATTCCCACCTGAATTACATGATCAAGAAGTACAATCTCGATATGCTATACGTGGTCGGTCCAGGGCATGGCGCACCTGCAATCTTGTCGTGTCTGTGGCTGGAGGGCTCACTGGAGAGATTCTACCCCCATTATGCTCGCAACACCGACGGTCTCAACCAGCTTGTCACCAATTTTAGTACGCCGTCTGGGCTGCCAAGGTTAGTCATCTTTGGGATTGTTACGCCGAGGAATTTGCTGAGACCATAAGCCATATAAACTCCGAAACCCCCGGTGCCATTCACGAAGGGGGCGAATTGGGATATGCGCTGTCGGTTTCCTTTGGCGCGGTAATGGACAAGCCGGACCTCATTGTAACCTGCATTATTGGTGACGGTGAAGCGGAAACTGGTCCCACAGCCACGTTAGTTGGATGCGTCCCTGCCCGTCAGGCTTCCCGCTAACTAGATGCAGATCCTGGCATGGGATCAAGTACATCGATCCAGCAGAATCGGGGGCGGTACTGCCAATCCTGCATCTGAATGGTTTCAAGATCAGTGCACGGACAATCTTCGGATGCATGGACAAAAAGGAGCTTCTCGCTCTCTTTACCGGGTATGGATACCAGGTTCGCTTCACTGAAGATCTCAACGATATCGACACCGATCTCCACTGTTCCATGGCCTGGGCAGTCGATGAGATCCATAAGATTCAGCATGCAGCCCGCTCCGGGAAGCCGATTCTGAAGCCGAGATGGCCGCTTATTATTTTGCGGACACCAAAGGTATGTGTTCTGAAAAGCACCAGAATCACAACGCCGCTAAACATTTCACAGGGATGGTCAGGGCCCAAGAAGGTCCACGGGAAGTTCATCGAGGGCTCATTCAATTCGCACCAAGTCCCGCTCCCGAAAGCGAAGAAGGACGGCGAGGAGCTTCAGGCTCTCCGGAACTGGCTCGCCTCATATAAGCCGCAGGAGCTTTTCACGGAGTCCGGAGATGCTATCGATGAAGTGAAGTCCATAATCCCTTCGCAAGACACGAAGAAACTCGGGCAGCGTATTGAGAGCTACAAGGGGTATATCGCGCCGGACTTGCCGGACTGGAAAACCTTCTGCGCTGAGAAAGGGGCCACCCAGAGCGCAATGAAGGTGACCGGGCAATTCATTGACGACGTCTTTGTTAAGAATCCACACAACGTGAGGTTGTTTTGTCCAGACGAACTGGAGAGCAACAAACTCGATGCTACTTTCCAGCACACCGGCAGGAACTTCCAGTGGGACGAGTTCGCCAACGCGAAGGGCGGCCGTGTAATCGAGGTTCTGAGCGAGCACTTGTGTCAAGGATTCATGCAGGGCTATACCTTGACGGGCCGGACGGGCATCTTCCCTTCGTATGAGAGTTTCCTGGGGATCATCCATACCATGATGGTACAATTTTCCAAGTTCACGAAAATAGTAAGCTGGCCCCTGTTCCTTTCATTGGTCACGATCGTAACAAGGATATAGGCACGAGAAACACCATGGCACGGTGATGCGAGCAGTGTCAACTACATCGAAACGAGCACTTGGGCCAGACAGGAGCACAACGGATTCTCGCACCAAAATCCGTCCCTTATAGGGGCTGTACTCAAGCTGAAGTCATCAGAAGCCCGAGTCTACTTGCCACCAGACGCCAACACATTCCTCACGACAATTCACCATTGCCTGAAGTCGAAGAACTACATCAACCTAATGGTGGGATCAAAACAACCAATGCCGGTGTACCTCTCCGCCGACGAGGCGGAGCGCCACTGCCGGGCCGGCGCCTCCGTGTGGTCATTCTGCAGCACGGACGATGGACTTGACCCGGACGTGGTGCTTGTCGGAATCGGAGTCGAGGTGACATTCGAAGTCATCTATGCAGCGGCCATGCTGAAGAAGAGAACCCCAGAGCTCCGCATTCGGGTGATCAACGTCACCGACTTGATGGTCCTCGACAACGAAAATGCTCACCCGCACGCGCTGTCAAACGAGGCGTTCGACAACCTTTTCACACCGGACAAGCCCATCCATTTCAACTTCCACGGGTATGCAAAGGAGTTGCAAGGTTTGCTGTACGGGCGACCACGGGTAGAGCGCGCCACCATTGAAGGGTACATGGAGGAAGGCACCACGACAACGCCGTTCGACATGATGGTTGTCAATCGAGTGTCGCGATTCCATGTGGCCCAGGCGGCTATCAGAGGCGCCTCAGTTAGGAACGAGAAGATCCGGATCCGCCAGCATGAGCTACATGCAGAGCTGGACGCAAACATAAAGCAGACGAAGAGACATATTGTGCAGCACAAAGAAGGTGAGCGAATGATCTCCTGATGGCGAGAAGGCCACTAACTGGCGTTTTGCAGACCCGGACGACACATACACGTTACCGAAATTTGACTGAGAGGCAGGATGCATTGAGTATGAATAACCGGCAGATTGGCATATAGAATAAAAGTGCATTGGCTGAAGACCTGGACGAGCCTCAGTTGTAGAGACGTAGAAGGCAGGTGGAAGTCGGAGGTCGCGGTCCCGTGACCTGACCCCGTGAGCTCTACTAGTTAGTAGCGTTTCGACTGCGTCTGAACAGTTCTCCTCCCCGTGTTGCCTGCGCCTTTGCTACAGCGACTTGTTCTGATCTCACATATGCGGACCTGCTGCTGCGCAGATGCTCATCCAGTCCGGACGACCTAATGACCTGTTCCCTGCTCCTTGGCTGATGCACTTGATGTCAGCCAGGTGTTCAGTACGGCCGCTCAGCTCCGTGTCGAATGACGAGGCGGTATCCAGCCAGCGCATCCTTGAGGCCACAGCATTCCTGGCTAGCGATACTATCCAACATGACAGCTGTGATGGTCGGCTCTCTGGGTGCGACGACAATAATATATATACAGGCAACTTGGAGCCCGCGGCCCGCGTTTGAGAACTCCGGCTCGGGATGGATCGATTCCCCTCACTAAACCCAAAGCGGCGGAGTTTGCGAAACTTCGCGCGGTGCGATCCGAAAGTATGCCGAAAAAAGCCGGCATGCTTCAGATATTCTAATCTGATTGATTATCGACAAGCGACGCCCCGCTGTCCGACAATGGATAGTGCTCCGCGCCTCTGCTTAAAACCCACTGCGCGCCACACCCTGTCAACCACACCCTATTTGACACAAATACCTTTTGTCAGGGTGACTCTGGGTTTCAAGCGTAGGCACGGGTAAGAGAGAACAGTCGGCCGGATCCTTTCGGTCACTCGTTCGCCCGCCGGATGGGACTATGATTCAAGAGAACAGTCGGCCGGATCCATTCGGTCACTCATTCGCCCGCCGGGTGGACTATGATTTAGAACGGTCGGCTGGATCCATTCGGTTGCTCATTCGTCCGCCGGATGGACTATGATTTATGCCAATGACAGACTGCAGTGCCACGATCGTTGTCAGGATTCAGGATTTTTCTGGGTCTGCCCTCGTTCGTTATGCGGACATAATAATCGCTTGTCCATGCAATATTGAGCCTCTCTGCTCAGCCTCTCGTTTGACCATTCGTTCCTTTCTATACTCGTCTCGCGGCCGTTTTGCTTCTGCCTTGAGAAGGACCCAAAGATACTCTTGGTCACCTTCAGTCTTATTTAACGGCATCTAATCCTCTCCATCGTTGCGAATAACCCTGTTACCAGGTCTCTTTCATTACCTTCTTCGAAACAAGCCCGCCGCCATTCTATAATCGTCAAAATGCCGAGAGGCTTACAGGCTGAGGAGCTGCAGACTGGCTGCCACCCTCTCATTCATGGAATCGGTACCGCATATGGGTACAAGCCTTCCATGGCTGCAGGGATTGTTTTCTGCGTCCTCTTCGGCCTCTCCATGTGTGTCCATACCGCGCAATTCGTCTGGAAAAGGACTTGGTGGTGCGCCGTCTTCAGCGTTGGATGTCTGAGTATGCGCCTCTCCCTTCCCGCGATATCAACGAGCTAACCTGTTGCAACCAGCGGAACTCATAGGCTGGGCAGCCCGAACGTGGTCCGCCGATTGCCCGTATAACATGACCGCATTCATGATGCAGATTTCCACGCTTATCATCGGTAAGCCTACATCCTCCGGAGAATCCACTGCCCATCGGAAACACCACAACGAACCTAACCAACGCGCAGCCCCCGTCTTCTTCACCGCCGGCATCTATGTCCTCCTGGGCCGCTTCATCCAAATCCTGGGCCGCGAAACCTCCGTCATAGGCCCGAGCGTGTACCTCTGGATCTTCTGCACCTGCGACGTCATCTCGCTTGTCATCCAAGCCATCGGCGGCGGCATGGCCTCCGCGGGAATGAACGACCCCAACAAGAGCACCGAGCCCGGCACGAACACAATGGTCGGCGGTATCGTCTTCCAACTCGCCGCGATCACGGCCTTCGTCTTCTTGGCCCTTGAATTCGTCCGCCGCTCGTTCCGTCGGCGCCTCCTGCAGTCCACAACCCGCTCGATCGTCCCGCTGCTCGCAGCCATGGTGCTTTCCGTCGCGTGTATCTACATCCGCAGCATCTATCGCACGATCGAGCTCGTACAGGGCTGGTCGGGCTATCTTATCACCCATGAACGGTTTTTCATTGCCCTCGACGGAGCTATGATGGTTGTCGCTGTTGTGGTCTTCAATTTCATTCATCCTGGATGGCTGTTACCCGCTGGCAGTAAGGATACGCGGCAACTGCATTCCGAAGAGGGCCTAGAGGATGGATCGGATGAGGATAAGCGGCCTAGTCAATGACCCAGAGAAACCGCTTAGGTACCGTTTCCAGTCTTTTCCCTCCTTACGTGCTCTTTGGCGTCCGGTTTGATATAGCAAGCCTGCTTTTATAGTACCTGTTTCATGTCTGTTCTTCAGCGAGATTCGTATCTGCTTAAGGCTAAATTAAGACTTATCTTTCCTACCATCTATGTTTCCTATACCTCTTGTTGCTAGTTTAGTTGGCCAAATCGGATGTGCAGCCTGAATAGACGATTTGGTTCAATGCTTTGTTTATATTCGCAACTACATAAAGGCACCAATAGAGTAATGACTACATATTCAGCATATAGACTTGGAAAATTATTTCATTCAAAAATTCAATAGGCGCCAACGTCTTTCTCAGTCTGCTGGTCTATTTTGACCGCATATAGACAATGCCAAACTCCAAGAAAGCGAACCCAAAACGTGCAATGCACCAGACAAAATGAAAAGCCAAACCACAGCGCGAGAATCCACTTTACACCCCCCAAGAAGGAGCAGCAATCAATCAAACCTCACCATCAGCAGCTCCAATCCATCCAAAAACAGCTCCAACAACCAGAAAACCCGCGGCCCAAACCGCGCCCCAAATACCCGCGCCCTCCGCATCAGTCCCATCAATCGTCCAGGCTACCTGCACAACTGTATTCAGCAGCGTCATCGCGATCAGCGCCACAGTCCGCGATAACAGAACCCGCGTCCCCGCTCCCAACGCGCCCCATGTCTTCCGATACAGCACGCAGACCAGATACTCGCCGTCGCGGGATCCCTTCTCGTCCTCGCTCGCGTCCTCCTCCGCTACTGCGCGCACCCAGCCCGCAAAAAGGAAGTCCCTCGCTATGTAGCCAACAGGGAGCAAGGTGAGGAAGAGAACCGGCCAGCCGGCGGGCCCGGTGTGAGTTACTGAGATGTCTGGGAGGGTGGTGAAGTGTGTGACGATATGGGCCGGGAGCCAGGTCGCGTAGCTGATGTAGAGGATCAGCGAGAAGGTGGCGGTTGCTGCGAGTGTGGTGTACAGCGTCGTCGGGCGGTCGTGGAGGATCGATGAGGAGGGCGGTTTTGGTCCGTTCGCGCTCGTCGGCGCTGCTTTCTTTCGGAGGATGAGGAAAGGCGCGGCGGATGAGAGGATGACGATCGCGTACGAGCACAGCACGGTTATCGGTCTGATTTTGTAGAACCAGGATAGCAGGGCGTATGTGGGGAGGTGTGTGAGGAAGAAGAAGGTCGAGAGGTCTCGTACTGGAGGTGAATGGTTAGCTTTGGGAATGAGCATCTTGCCTATGGCCAGTCTTACCGCCGAGTCCCATAATCCAGGCTATGCCCAGCTCAACGCCCCTCCATGCTACCAAGCCGCAGACCTCCCAGCCGTTCGCCAGGTGCATGTCCACGGGGCCCAGGTGGTCGAGGGTGTATTCCGAAGTGAAGATAAACAAGCCCGAGCCGAGACACAGGCTGACCAGGACCAGGAAAACGTATCTGAGCAGTGCTGGGGTCCCGGCTGATCGTGATGGTGACAAAACAGTCGCGTCGCGTGCGGATGACGCGGGTTGGCGCTGGTGTGACTTGACAGTCTTCTTGCGCGGAGGCATGGTTGAGACTTTTGCAGAGAGGAGTATTCTGTAGCTTTTACAGTTAGTTGCTTATGAGACGAGAATGTTTCGTTGACGGTGGAGGAGGAGGACTAAGCAGAGGCAGAGATTGAGGTTGAGTCGAAGAAGGAAGCTGGTTTGTTTGGTGATGATGTCACCAGTTGCCTCGGCTGTTTGGAAATGTATAAAATAAACATTATCTATGTGCTATGTATATGCTTATGCACACAAGATATTATCCCAATATGTATCCAGTATTCAAATCCAATATCCAATATCCATATCCCAATATCCCAGGTACCAGCATCTCATCTAGTCGTCATCGTCCTTCTTTCGCTCCATATTCCCGAATTCAACCGTGCCGCTCTCACGGCCCTTATAATCCCGCGTAACAATCCTGTACTTGCCCTGGTCCCAGAGATCCTTGATCGTAAGCTCGCGGGTTCGGCCCAAGCTCTCAATGTCGCCAATCCGGTTCAGGGTGCCCTCGAGGTATTGGTCGAATCCGGGCTCAGCGCATATCTCCCGGAATGCATGCTGCATAGGGACTGAGTCCGCGCGGACCATGGCACGCGAATCGATCATGAAGAGGTTGTCTCGGTCGTAGCTTTGAATGAAGTCGGCTCGCGTCATGATCTGGCGCGCCTTGTGGAGGGGGATTTGCGGGAGGATGTGGCCGACTTCGGGGTCGTACGTCTTCTCCATGTCCTTCTCAGCATCGACCAATGCCTTGGCCAAAACCATCGCCGCGGACTGCGTTGCTTGTCAGTCGCGTGCGCTACGGATGTCTGGGAAGAAACTTACGGAGTACTTTTGCTCATCCATCACATCGTCGTCCATCTCCTCTCCGAGGATCCAGCATTTGTTGAGGAACCATGTCTTTTCGCGCTGGCAGAGGCCATCGCAGTAGTCCATCAAGTTCTCGGCCTGTGCGATTCGGTTCAGAAAAGACACCCGCCCGCCTACTTTTCTGTAGACGGATTCCAGTACTTCTGGGCTAAGTTCCTCGCGGTAATACTGTTGGCGGAAATTCTTCAGAGCTGCAAGCGCCTGGTTCTTGGGCAAGTCAGGCACGGGAATGACTTCCATTCTGGTCGAGTATCGCTTCAAGCGCTCATATACCCAGTAGTCGTCACTATTGAACACTATGACTGTGTCAATATCCGGATATGGATAGTTTGCACTGTCTGAGCTTACCCGTTGTCACTAGGCTACTCGCAGCCCACTGCTCCGCCCGCTGTTGGATCATCTCCAGAAGGTCCTGGCCATCATGATCATCCCGGACAAAGTGCATGCAGTTCATAACCAATATCAACGGCGGCAGCCCCCGTTGTCTTCTCGCCACCGCCACCTTCTCCATCTTGTTGAAGGCGCGCTCGATGTCCAGAAGAGGGGTCGTATCTCGAGGGCCTTTGATGCTGAAAAGACTTCCGATATAACTAAACAAACGTGTCAGTGTCCGCTGCGACAAACAGGGAAGGGCGAATATACTCTTCGTGGAATTCATAGTCCAAGGCTTTCCCCAATCTAATCCGGAAGATTTCGAGGTCTGCATGGGCATCAAACATGGACACACCATCTCCGGTTGTTTTGCGCATCGCTTCCAGGATCATCGATGTTTTCCCGGTTCCCTTCTCGCCGATAATCAAGTAGTAATGGCCCCGAGTATCACCGGCAATGATTCGATCGACCTTCTCCTGTTCGTCGCGAGCAATCCAATGCTCTTGCCTACGGTAGCCATGCTTTCCCGACTCGACCCCAGCGACCTCTAGAGCCGGGTCGCCAGGCTTAAAGGCGTTGTCTATCTTCTCCAGCACCAGATACTTGTAGTACTTATGGTACGAGTAGCCGGCAGCGCTGTTGGGGTCAGTACCGCGTTCAATAGAAAACTAGGGGCAGTAGGACATACCCGAGAATAGCAATCGAGGTAACGGTGGTGGCAGCGGTCTCCATAATTTTGCATGCAGTGGATTTCCAGGTGGGATCATCGCTCTGCCCCTTGCCTTTTCCCTTGTCGTCATCGCCGGCATCCTGGTCCAACGGGTCGGTATTGACCTGGCCGGGATTGTTTGGGGAATTGAAGCGCTTGGGAGAATGCGGGAAGGGCCGAGCTAGCCTCCGCGGTCTGGACAGGCGCGCGGGGAGGGTAAACGAGCGTTGGAGATGGCGGTTCAACGCCATTTTTGGCCGCGTCAAGCGAGCTTAAGTGACCTGAGAGTTGAATGATCGAAGGAAAGAAATTCAGGTGTAAACAGCGAATGCGGAGTACCCTAAGTCCACTTATTAGGGTGTAGTACGTGCCTCACATGTGGCGGTGCATTTATAGGAATTTTCAGCTGTTGGCAACTAGTATGTACGCGGAGTGTTGATCAACGCGATCGCAAGTGGACGAAGGAGAGACTATAGAGAATGAAAGACAGTATATAACGAGACGCGTAAAACAAGTACAAGATCCAAGAGAGCACAGGGAAGAGAGAGAGAGAGAGAGAGAGAGGAAGACTAAGAATGGCAGATCAGGCATAACACTCGATAGATCGGCTTGGCATGGAGATGATGACTAACGGACGGCCGAACTATATCGACGGCGTATTCTCTTTTTTCTCTTCTTTACTGCAACCACTTGTCCTGATAGCTGCTTGCATTGCTAGAATACTGCCATGACGTCCCATCAAAATGATACCGCAGTCGAATCGTCGCCAGCACTGGAGACAGTCGAAAGCGGGTTCGCCCGAGTGGGCAGCATGTCTCCCAGATTCGCCTCGAGCTTTGGGGTGTGCTGCACTAAACCCTTCAGCGTACACCAGCATCCATGCTGCCCATCGCCCAACCATCAGTATCATCGGGCAGAGTAGAGTGTCATGTCTGTCCTGTTCTCCGGGCCAGAGTGCCGGCTGCGGGTGTGGAGAAGACCGGGTTTTCCACGTCTCCGAGCCCTTCCGAGGGAATTTCCGCATCCCGCGAATTTTTCTCTTTTCCTCTTTTCTCCAGCTTCATTCAATTCCTGAAGACACCCTCCCTCTCTTCCCCCATACTACTGCATCTTTACTCTCATCTCTCGACTGTCTGGGGTACCGGGGTTCCTTGCTCTGTGTTCTCCCCCCTCCGTTTTGTACTATATTCTCTCCCCTTGACCCCGTTGTCTTGCTTCCTTTGAACCGCCGAGTGACCCCGGTGTATCATATTCTTCTTGTACCCTCTTTTGTCGTCTTCTGCCGACTATACATACTCTCATGGCACAGTCCAATGGCACGATGGATCACTCCAAAGGTCCGTTTTCTCCAACCCCGGACCCGGCTAGCTTGCAATGAACACACGACCAAAAACTAACTGGAGCAGAGAATCCTCAGAATCATGTCACTGAACAACATGTGAACGCAAACATCCCAGAGGGACAGGAAGAGGAGCCTGGAGGTATGCCGGATCGCGCCGTGGCCTCGCCAATTGGCCAATGGATCCTCTACTGACGACTCCTGCAAAGACCAGGGCCTTTTCCAGGTCTCCGTGAAGCTTCCTCATGAGCCCTACAAGATCCAGGTGATGGTGGGTTTTGACCAGTGCGATCCATTGTCCGTTCTGGACTAATTCTTTTTCCTACACTAGGTGTCCAACCAAGAGCAAGTCCAAGATGTTCGCCAATCCATTATCGAGCTGCCGGGCACCTTCCAGTATACGTGCTTCCACCTAGAATGCAACGGAAAGCGCGTCAACGACTTTGCCGAATTGTCAGAAGTCGAAGGCCTGAAAGCGGATTCCGAGATTGCGCTGGTGGAGGATCCGTACACCGAGAAGGAAGCCCGGATGCACGTTGTTAGAGTGAGGGAGCTGGTCGGCGCAGCGGGCGATCGAGTCGACTCCCTTCAGGGCATCCATGCCGGTCTGTCTCTGCATGACGTCATCTCGGCTGAAGCGGCTGCTGGAGATGCGTCGGAGAAGGAGCATTTCTTGTCCAAGTACGACATCGGTGGTACATCTCCTCTGCAGACCGTCCTCCCCAAGGCGGAGGCTCCCGTTCCAAAGACCGTCAAGTCCATTGCACTGTCATCATGGAACCCCGTTCCGTACCATCTCCGACAGAAGGGTCATTTGCTCTACCTCCAGGTTACCACCAACGAAGGGGAGCAGTTCCAGGTTACTTCCCACGTTTCTGGCTTTTACGTGAACAAGTGTTCGAACGCCAAATTCGATCCCTTCCCGAAGCCAATGCCCAAGAAGGGCAGCGCCCATTCGCTGCTCACCTTGCTCTCTCACTTGTCGCCTTCTTTTAGTTCCGCGTTTGAAGCCCTGCAGGAGTCTAACAACAAGAAAGATCTTCTGACGACCTTCCCCTTCCAGAACGCCATTCCCAATAACCCATGGCTGGTTCCACGGCCTTCTGCCAATGCCCATCAGCCAGACATCACCCGTTCCCAGGAGAACTATCTGATCTCTGGCGTCGACAACGCGGAGACCTTGCGCGACTGGAACGAGGAATTCCAGACCACTCGGGAGTTGCCTCGCGACACTGTACAGGATAGAGTGTTCAAGGAGCGCTTAACGTCTAAGCTGTTTGCCGATTATAATGAGGCTGCGGCTCGTGGTGCCGTGTTGGTAGCCAAGGGCGAAGTGGCGCCCTTGAATCCAAATGACCCTCTGGATGCTCAGATTTTCGTGTACAATAACATTTTCTACTCGTTCGGGGCTGATGGCGCCGGAACTTTCACCGCCGAGGGCGGCGATGAAGCTGCCCGCGTTGCTGTCGGCAAGGACGTCCTGGGTATCAAGGCAGTCAACCAGCTGGACATTTCCGGCCTGTTTACGCCGGGCACTGTGGTCGTTGACTATCTTGGCAAGCGAATTGTGGGTCAGAGCATTGTGCCTGGCATCTTCAAGCAGCGAGAACCGGGCGAGCATCAGATCGATTATGGTGGGGTTGAAGGCCGGGAAGTTATTGTGCGGCATCCGGATTTCGTCCCCGTCTTCGAGAAGCTTTCCAAGGCCCTGCGGATCAAGCCGCATCCTGTTTGGGACAAGGATGGTAAGCGTCATGATCTCGAAGGCAGCGTGGAAACCAAGGGCTTCTTGGGCACCGATGGCAGGAAGTATGTGCTTGACTTGTATCGCTTGACGCCCCTCGATATCATGTGGCAGGAGGAGACAGCCAATGAGGCCTACCCCCATCGGATGTCGGTCCTGAGGTCGGAACTCGTCGACTCGTACTGGAGACACCATATGAGCGAGTACGTGAAGACGGAGGTTGAGCGCCGCCGCAGCGCCAAGGCCGAAGAGGAAGCAGCTGGCAAGAAGTCCTCCGAGTCGAAAGAGCAGGACTCTGAAGAGAAAGGTGAAGAGAAGCAGGAACGGGAGCGAGTTGACCTCTCCGGATTCAATCTCGCGCTCAACCCCGATATCTCAAACGGCCAAATCCCTCAAACCAAGGAGGAGAAGGAGCAATGGGCCGCTGACGAAAAAGAGGTCCGCGCCGCGTGTGACTTCTTGCGGTCCAAGGCCATGCCCGAACTGATCCAGGATCTCCACGACGGCGAGGTTGGCTTCCCGATGGATGGACAGTCTTTGAGCCAACTCTTGCATAAGCGCGGCATTAACATGCGGTATCTTGGCCAGGTGGCTAGTCTGTCGAAGGAGAAGGGAGTTCGTCTGCAGGCTCTGACGACTCTTGTGGTGCAGGAGATGATCGCGCGCGCCTTCAAGCACATTGCTAACCACCATCTTCGCAATGTGCCTGTGCCGTTTGTCGCCTCCTGTGCTGCCCACTTGTTGAACTGCCTCCTTGCTACCGACATCAACTCCGATCCTCGGCCAGAGATCGACGAGTCAATGCGCGAGGTCTATCCGGAAGGTGACTTCTGCTTCGAGAAGGTCACCCCCGCAGCTCTCAGGGCCGAGATCGAGAAGCAGGTATTGATCAGGTACCGCTTCACTCTGGAGTCCGGATGGTTCAGCTCCCTAAGACACCTGCAACTCCTTCGCGACGTCTCTATCAAGCTTGGTCTCCAGCTCGGTGCCCGCGACTTTGCGTTCACCAAGTCCCTGTCTACCAAGGAAGTCCCTGCGACCAATGGCGTCAATGGCACCGGTCATGACGATGGCAGCAAGAAGAAGAAGAAGAAGGGTGGCGATAGCAGCTCCCCGAGCCGTGCTGCGGCAGAGACAACAGTGAACGCGTTCACTCCAGATGACATCCTGAACGTCGTGCCTCATGTGAAGGACGCTTCTCCAAGGAGTTCGTTCGCCGAGGAGGCTTTGGAAGCCGGGCGCATCTCCCTCATGCAGAACCAGAAGCAACTGGGCCAGGAGCTTATCTTAGAGTCTCTGGCTTTGTATGAGCAGATCTACGGTTTCCTCCATCCTGAAGTCGCCAGGCTTTACCACCAACTTTCCATGCTTTATTACCAGACCGATGAAAAGGAGGCTGCTGTCGAGCTGGCCCACAAGGCTGTCATCGTCACTGAGCGTACATTGGGTATCGACTCGACCGATGCGATCCTGAGCTACCTCAACCTCAGCCTTTTTGAGCATGCTTCTGGAAACACCAGGACGGCACTGGCCTACATCAAGCATGCGATGGACCTGTGGAAGATCATCTACGGATCTGGCCATCCAGATTCGATCACGACCATGAACAACGCGGCTGTGATGCTGCAGCACCTCAAGCAGTACTCAGATTCCCGGAAGTGGTTCGAGGCGTCCCTTACTGTCTGCGAGAATCTTTTCGGAACGCAGTCGATTAACACTGCGACGATTCTGTTCCAGCTGGCGCAGGCTCTCGCATTGGATCAAGACTCCAAGGCTGCCGTTGGCAAGATGCGTGATGCTTACAACATTTTCCTCGGCCAGCTTGGTCCTGAGGACCGGAACACCAAGGAGGCGGAGGCGTGGCTGGAGCAGCTCACCCAGAATGCCGTGTCCATTGCTAAGCATGCCAAGGACGTCCAGGCTCGCCGCCTACGCCGGATCAACATGAGCACACGCTCGCTTGGAACCAGGGTCCAGCCTCAGATTGGCCAGTCTGTCTCTGAAACCGCTGGATCCAGCGACGTCACGGCTCCCAAGCTGGACTCTCGGAGTGTTGAGGAGTTGCTCAAATTCATTGAGGGTGGTGATGCCAGCGCTTCCCGTTCTAAGCAGAAGAAGCGCACTACGGCCAGCAACCCGAAGCTCCGCGGCTCGAAGAAGTCGTCAGCTTAAGCGCATTGTCCGCATTAAGACATCTTCTCTTTTTTTTTTTTTGCCTTCCTGTGTTTTATTAGCAAAACGCTTGTATTCCCTGTATCACTCATGGATTGTTGAAGTGGATGACCGGGATATTGGACTGTCGACATCTCTCTACTCTTTGCATTTGATGCTCTTGGCGTATACAGGGTGAAACAGTCCCGGGTTCTGGCAGTGCATAGCAAGGTTGGGCGATTTGGGTCAGTACTGTGTACTATATATATGACTGGTGGTTATCTAGATATGCATATAATGAACCATGCACGCCATAAGGGTCAATAGTAGGAGCTACTTCATGGTTAACTCTTGATTCTGTTCTCTGTAGACAAGAGGGACTTATACCGCATCAGGGCACAAGGCGGTGTGGGCTTGTGTTTACATCCCCTCGGCAGAAAAAACAATCGCTCTCCAACATCTCCTTGCTGCGTCGAATACTCTTTACTGCGGTCTTGCTTATCCTGATTGTATTATACCTGCGATATAATATCTTTGTCTTTCTATTCAGCTGCCTCGAGGTACATTTTGGAGAGCTTTTATGCCCATAAGCAGCCATTTCTCGAAGCCGAGGACCAAAACATGGATAACAGACGATAAGGCAATCCAGGTACGGAGAGGCCCAGAGAAATGATCCTGCTGAGAACAAGCTGACATTGTCTTTGCCGCAGTTTGTCTATTGCGCTTTACAACATGGAGGATATCCGGCCGACCGCAAAATGGGCAAATCGCATGCTACGCCCTCTGACGTCCATCTACCGCCGATTGGAGAAACACCAAGAGAACTTGTCTATGATAGCATCTTCGAAGCTGAAAAAGAGGGCAGAAACATGCGAAATTGACTCAATATGCCCGCCGAAGGTTGCCGGCGCTGAGGATTGCGGCACCTACTCGGACGGTGATGGAGACGATCCTGTCTGGGTGCCTGGGAAACCGGTCAATCGCCGCTTGAGACACAAATATTCCACTCGCACAGAGACAAATGGCGGTCGACGACGCAATAGAGTCTTGATCCGCAGCCCGGAATTGCAAAAGACAACGTTGCCTGGTGCGATCGAGATCGCGACGCCCTTGATTACCGGAAAGGCGCGAGAACTGCTCGAACGATCATCGCAGAAGCAGCAGTTCAGAGCACCTGGTCCTAGCAGCCTTATCCCGGGAGCTGGCGATAGACGAAGAGGCCCGCGGCCAGGCAGCTCAAGGTTCCCGGCATATCAGGGCTCCTGGAAAGAAGCGGTTGACTTGTCTGGAGACACGGAGTTCATCGCTATTGCGCACCTCCTTGATCAGATATTTCTTAAGTTTTTGAATAATACGCGTGCTCACATTCTGCCGTGGGAACAGACTCGCGGGGCCCGTTCTCTGTTGTCCATGGCTGTGCGCCGTCTTCCGGAATTTGTCGAAGACGAGCAGATGATACAGGATGATTTGGAAGAAGACTGCGATGTGGACATGTGCGACACATACTTCTATGAATTAGAAGCGCATTATGCCCCGGATGGGAATGGGTGGCAACCACTCCGCGAGGCCGTACGCGCTCAGGGGATCTATCTGGTCTCGGAGATGCTACAGAAGCGGTGGGTCACGAAACTAGCTGCCTGCCGGCTACTCGAGGAGTGCATGAAACACTACGAGTTTGATGCGTTTGAGTTGCTGTCCTCAAAATATTTGTCCACAATCGATGCATATGGATACCCAATGGCGTTCGATCCACCCAGGCTGCCAGGCCATTGCGATGACCCCATTCATATATTGGGCACATATTATACGCGATCATGCGGACGGCGCTCGTTCGTTTTCGATGAGATGGCAAAACTTCTTCTGCGTGGGGTCGTCCCGCCGGAATGCATGGTAACTGCGCCATGGAAGAAGTGCGTGGACGGTGCGATTACATCACTATCAGCTGAAGATGCGAACTCGACTGCAGCCAAGCGCTTGATTGAAGCAATCGTTCTCGTGGCCGGTAGTATCTACCCGGCAATAGACACGGTGGCAGTACATACCAAGCCGCTGGGGCCATCACACCCTGTGCGATTAAGAGCGACCCGTGCTTCGACAACAAAGACACCGGGGCCCAGCGATGGTCAAGCGCCGTGCCCTATTCCAATTCAGGATGCCCTCAGCAATCTTACACTGAGCCTCGTTGCCGCATTGTGTGGAATGTACATCGCACGATCACACAGCCCACAAGTCGAAGAGCAAGTCGTTGGCGTGAAGATGAAGGAATTTGTCCAGTCCTTGGCCTTCACGGTGCAACAGGAAGTGGAGGTCAGACCACCCCCAGTGACCACGGACATACCGATGTTTCAATTCTTACGTCGAGGCTATGTCTTACTGGGTCAGTTTCTGTTGCTGTGCGGCGAAGATGACTCTCATGCCATCCATTGGTCCGACTACGCATCGAGGCAGAATGCGGAAGCCTTCTTTTTGGCATTGGCCCTTCGGCAGGACTTGATCAAAGAGCTCGCAATCTTAGCCCAGCAGGTGTTTCGCTGCTATGAGCACGTCCATAAGCCTGACCAGACGCGCACGTCCCCAGAAGTCCGGCGAAAGACCTTTCAGCTTGTGCGAATAGCCGATGCTGGCGGACTCTCCACGCTCCTTGGAAAGGTAGCAGCGGAGACCGCGATGAGTCTGGCAGAGACAACAGGGGATCCAGACGATCATGTTTGGGCGGTCGAAGTTCAAGAGAAGGCTGTGTCATTTCAACGAGGGCATGGCGCAACACACGACGCGGCCCACGGACAGGCAAATAATAATAACAGCGGGTTATATCGATGGGAGGAAAGCATTGGCGAGTGGGTTGCTAGTACACCAATGTGGAAAGTTAAGGCCGTGGAGGTGGCGTCGAAAAACATGGATTCCTTTCGAAGACCACCATCGACGATCGCCGACTCGACAACTAGCGATTCACCTACTCTGTCGCCGCCTGGAAACTCTGCCTCGAGCATTACTTCGTCGCCCCCGTCTGTTTCGGTGAAGAGAAGCAGAAGCGTTTCGGCGTCGAGCTCTAGAAAACGACGCTGTTCGACTCCGGTGGAAGAGTATTCGGACAGAGGATGCGAGTCGACTGACGACGCCGCCAGTCTAACCAGCCACCAGACGTGCGAATTGGCTTCTGCAACGCCCCTTGCCTCCACGCGTACTAGACGTGGCGAAACGACGGAATTGGTGCAGACACGGGATATAGCGCATAAGGCTATAGATCAGCCGGCGACAAGCATCGAGGTCGTAATCACCAACCGGAGAGGCTCTATGGACTCTAGTGACTCTGCTGGGCGAAGTCCTGCAGCGTCGGTTCACCGGACTACTCGATCTGGCACTTCACGATTGCCTACGACGAGACGAAAACAACCCCAACGACGCACAGCAGCCTTTGCTCCTCGAGCTTCGCAAATGCGGCCCGTGATCCCTTGCTCACAAGACGATGGGAGCGATGACGAGCTCAGTTTCTTGTGAGAGCCCGACTGTTGGTCTAATATCGAGCCGTCGTTACTTTTGGATGACGACATCTTTCTTCTGGATATTTGTTTATTAGCGTTTTGTGGGGTATTATGACAGGGTTGGAGTTGAAGACTGGGCTCTGTTTTGGTAGTATCCTCGTCAGCCCTTGGGGTTCTTCTGCCACGCTGCAACCCCGATGCAACCGACCAGCCACGTCGGCTGCGTGCTATCTCTTGGGACGACAGGTTTGCTTTGTTGCTCGTGATTTACATGATACCCAGGCTGTTGTTTGTTTGTTGTTGGTGTCACTGGGGTATGAATGTCTTGCTTCGGTGTACTTTGGTTTTTAGATTAGGGAGAAGACATGGACCAGGGCATTTAGGCTGATATCCCGGTTTTGCATTAGGTGGCTGCCGGCAGTCCAGCATGCGATTTACCCCCGAGTATTTACCTTGTTGTCGTCGAGACTGCACGGTGCATGCCGCAAGGCCCGTTCCACGTGGCGCCGGCTGTATCTTACGCATGGAACAGAGTACAGCACGTACAGTACGGTACAGTACGGTACAGTACGGTACGATACGGCGCATCAGCTAAGCCGTCGACGGCATCTCGGCCAGAAGGAGCGATAACCTCGTCTTTGTCTGTCGCTCTTTCTCTACCACTCTGCCAATGACACAATGTCACCGTTAATCAATGCGATTATCCTGCATTTTGGCTCGGGCCAGCTGATTGACCGGTACATCCAGCCACTCTGCAAACTCATCCCGCTCTTAATCCCGGGTTCACTCGCGATTGGCCAGGCACAGCCAGGAGACCGACAATCTCTAACAGCTAGTTTAACCGCAGTGGATCTGACCTCTTCTTCATCGATCTCACTCTGCGACTCTCGTTGACTCGTCTCCCGAGGCTCGAGACCGTGGACGTGTCGGGCTGCCCGGCGCGTCCGCCGCTGGTTGCGCTCTACCGTTTCATCCTTGGCCACTCAGCGCCCGTGGGTGACTTTGCCGCTGCATACCAGCTGCGATGGTCAAGCATACCAGGAGCTCTCAGTGGGCCTCATCCCCACCAGCTCAAATGGTCTCGAATACAGTTTATCAAACACCCAAGGCCCCAATTGGGTTAGAAGCAGCTTTAGTCTCGGCCAATTGCGCAAATGATTTACCGAAGTTGCCTCAATCTGTCTCCCTCCCCCGTGCCATCGGGTTCATCTGGTTCCTCTCCCAACGTTCCAGTTTCACTCTCTCTGATCATCGAGATTTCGCGCTTCTGGGAGGGCACCCCCGGTCATCTGCTCTCGTTTCTCGACCGTCTTTTCCGTTGCTTGCTCTGTTTAGCAGGTTTTCGTTCCCCCCTGTCCGATTGGCACCGCCCCCCTAGCGTCGTCTCTTGATACGGTGACCGGGTCACCTACGCACATTCATTCCTTTCGTTGCCCTCCAACGTCACCCTCGACTATCTGCAGCCTTTCGTTTTCGGCATTAGACTCAGTCGACTGTGTCGACTGTTGCTTCCACGTTCCCTTCTCCCGTCGTCTTATAGACCTCATACCTGCGATCGTTATATGCCCGAGCGCCGGATTCCCTGCGGACAAAAACGTCATTCCTGACAGCATTGGAGGCTCTGTGCTCGCTTTTGCTTGCGTTTTCTGTCGGTAGTCGCCTTGTCTGTCCGCCCAGCAAATCTGCAGTTCAGTCCTGGCGCACCTGGGCTTCTTAATCCTTGCTCAATCTCCTGCCCGTCGAGCTGGTCTCGCGCCCTACCTACGCGGGAGAACAAGACGAAGAAGCCCTGAATTTCGAACCTCCGTTGATAGGAGGCTTTTTGCGACATGATGTGTTATCCTTTTCTCTTTCTGTCCCTGGCAGGACTCGGTTACGCTGCTCATGCAGACCACCCGTGGTACGACGCGCTCGACGATGACCTGGCCCGTCGCTCCCTCCTCGTGCTCGGCTGTATGGCTGCCTTCATGTTTGTTTGGCAGCTAGGATTCCGCTTCACCGGCCATCTCAGGCGGCTGGCAAGCTTCAACGACGGGCCGCAGCGGTACTTCACCTATACCGATGAGACGTTTGCGAAACTCAAGAAACATCTGATCTATGCTCCGCTGTTTGGAGTCCGACACAACCGCGAATTTCAGCTGTCTAGCGCGATCAATATGGGCAATCTCCCCAGTCGCTTCCATGCACTCATCGTCTTTGGAATCATTGTCATGAATACTGTGCTCTGCGTGGTCACCGTTCCATACAAGAAGAAGGAACAGACTGTTGCGGCTATCATCCGAAATCGCTCGGGCACAATGGCTACGTTTAACTTGATTCCGCTGGTGTTCATGGCTGGCCGGAACAATCCCCTGATCTCGCTCCTTCGCGTTCCTTTTGATACGTGGAACCTCATCCATCGATGGTTGGGCCGTGTTGTTGTTCTCCAATCTCTGATTCACATTTTCTCATGGGTAGTCCCCGAGGTCCATTCATGTATGCATCCTGACACTTTTCAACCGGGGAACTGCTAATTCTGACTTTTTAGCTGGATGGGAATCCGTTGCGGGAGCGATTAATCATTCAAGATTTATCTTGTCTGGTTTGATTGTAAGTGATGATAAGTCTACGCATGAGATGAAATATTCGGCTGACGGCTTGCAGGCTGGCTGCGCCTTTGTAATGCTCATGCTGCATTCGCCGTCTCCAATCCGCCACGCATTCTATGAGACCTTCCTCCATACACACATCGCAGTGGCAGCGGTCGCCTTCGCCTGGCTTTGGATCCATCTGGAAGGTCATGTGGCGCATGCTTATTTGGTCGCTGCGATCGTCCTCTGGGCGCTGGACGTGAGTAACCACATCGGCGTAGGACTCGGGAGAGGAAGCTAACGACGCATACAGCGAGCTACCCGCCTTGCGGTGATCTTGTACCGGAACTGTGGAAGAAAACTCACGAAGGCAACCGTGGAGGCCTTGCCGGGAGATGCTGTGAGAGTCACACTGAAGATGACGCGACCGTGGACCTTCCAACCTGGCCAACACATTTACCTTTACATTCCGTCAATCGGACTGTGGACGTCGCACCCCTTCTCCGTCGGATGGAGCGAACCAGAGGAAGTATTTTCGGACGAAAAAGGCATGCCGATGGCACGACAGGACATCATCGGTCTCCAGAAGTCAACCATCTCCCTCCTCGTCCGCCGCCGAACAGGCTTCACCAACAAGCTCTTCCGGCGCGCCGAGGAGTCGTCAAACGGCAAGGTCTCGCTGACAGCATTGGCCGAAGGCCCATACGGAAGCATCCACTCGATGGACTCGTACGGGACCGTCGTCCTCTTCGCCGGAGGAGTGGGGATCACCCACCACGTCCCATTCGTCCAGCACCTCGTTCGAGGCTATGCGGAAGGCACCGTGGCCGCTCGGCGGATAACGCTAGTCTGGATAATCCAGTCCCCCGAGCACCTCGAATGGATCCGCCCGTGGATGACCAGTATCCTGGCGATGGAGGGCCGGCGCGAAGTCCTGCGCATCGTCCTCTTCATCACGCGCCCGCGCAACACCAAGGAAATCCAGAGCCCAAGCTCCACTGTCCAAATGTTCCCCGGCAGACCCAACGTCGACACCCTTGTCGGCATGGAAGCCGAGTCGCAGATCGGAGCCATGGGCGTCCTGGTCTGCGGGAATGGCGGTCTGAGCGACGACGTGCGCCGCGTCTGTCGTAAGAGACAGGGCCCGACGCATATCGACTATATCGAGGAGAGCTTCTCCTGGTAGTCAGGCTCTCGCCGAGTACCGACTGACGGACCGGGCTTCGGATTAGCGGTTATGTGTGACGAGTCTGTTGTTACCTGGTTCTTTGCGTTTCGTTTCATTTCGGTACATACATACACTGCCTTCGTTCATTCATTCGTCCGTCTGCCCACTACCTCTCGTTGGACATGAATGTCCTTTCGGTTTGTCTCCCTGCCTGTCTGGCATCCAGCATATACACCAGACTCGCTTGCCTCTCTCGGTCTGCCTTCGTATTCCTGTATATAGCTGCGTTGTCCTGTTCTTGTCCATAATGAACGGATCTGTTTTTCTCTCTTCTAGTACGTACATGTAGTCCACCCGACTTTGGCTGGCTTTCCCCAGTTGCCACCTACGTAACCTCCGTGCAGAATGGACTATTTATCTGCACATTTACCTGCCGTAAAGTCCGGAAGCGCGAGCTATTTATTCCCCTATTTTATCTCATGTTTCGACGGCCTACAGTCCATACTACAAGCAAGATCGTGAGTTAGGGCTTGGATGGAACAGCTGACCTCACCGGCTTCTGCGAGGCTCTGCGGGGGATGATGTTTTGCCTCGTTGGCCAACACGCATGGCACTACTTCCGCTAGGTCAAGAGGGGCAGTCAATCCATGCTACGGTGACGAATAGTCCGGTTGCTAAGTCGAATAGGCATAGCCTAATCTGCCTAGAAACACGCAAATCCCGGCGCGAAAAGCGGCTCGGAGATAATAAGACGATGTAACATTCTTAGGTGGATTAGGCAGTAACTTAGGTATCCCCATACAAAGGAGATCGGGTACACTGTGTCATCTGGCTAGGATGCAAATAGGGCATGTCACCGTTCACAAGCACTGACAATATGATAAGAATGAGGAAAGGTTTCATTGTCTCCCACCGAAGAGGATACGGACCCAATCGAAGCATCCTAGGAAGCTGCTGCAAACTCCTTGAGATACGCAACCAATTTCTCAACACCGGATTCGGGAACGGCATTGTAGTTGGAAGCGCGGATTCCTGCGCCGTCGTTAGCGGTCTCCTGGGTCGGCAGGGGATGCGGTACATACCACCAACACTCCTATGGCCCTTCAAGCCAAGCAAGCCTTTCTCTGTTGCGCCTTTCAGAAAAGCCTTTTCGGCCTCCTCGGTGTTGCCGCCCTGTTCGAGTTAGTTTGTTGTTCCCGAGTCTGTCACTTGATAGTGCACCGTACCTTGATAACCCGGAAGCAGATGTTCATCCTTGAGCGCACGGTCTTGTCAGGGACAACTTTGTATACGTCCGGATGGGCTTCGAGTGCGTCGTATAGTAAGCTGGCCTTCCGCCCAGCTACGGCCGCCTGTCCATCCACCTTGTCTGGGAAAGTGGCAAGCAGCTTCTTGAGGACTTGTCCGGCCACGTAAACGCTGATATGAATTAGCAATGCCAGGAGCGGGGGCATCGACCTTGCTTACTCGAAGATGCTCAGAGTGTTGTAGAGACTGTCGTTCTTGGCTGTGATAGCATAGTCAAGAATAGTAGGAGTAACGGGTAGCCCCAGTCTGCGAACAATCTCGGGAGAAGACTGAGACAAAAGGGAGAGAAGACTCTTCTTGACGATCACCGGTGTGATGCCTGGCATACCAAGATTCTTCTGCGCGCCAAAGAAGATAACCGAGAATTGCTCGAACGGGATTCCCCGTGACAGAATCGTCGACGAAAAGTCGCCGACAACAACAGTCTGATCTTCGGATGCTTTCGACTGCAGGGCCTTCGGGAAACTGGGCCATTCAACGCCATCGACAGTTTCGTTCTCGCACAGATACACCATGGCAGGCGCCTCGCTCAATTGCCAAGTGGACTCCGGAGGGATCGTCCCAAACTTGCCGTTGTTCGACTTCCTGGCATCGGTAGCGATGTTGACGTGGTCTGGACCCAGTAGTCTGAGAGCTTCCTGGGCCGCTTTCGACGACCAGGATCCGGTGACGAGATAGTCCAAACGGAGGTCCTTAAGCTTCTGTTGAAGCTGCTTGACCACATCATCCTGGCTGGCGTCGGGGTTGCTCTGCAGGATTGTCTGTCTCTGCCGCTCAACCCAGATCGAGACCGAGTTGTAGAGAGTCGAGTCGAACGCGCCAGATCCTCCGCCTTTCATTCTGTCAGCTGTGCCACGCGCAATGGGGCCGTGGTGTTGAGTCACCTTGCATGATCAGGATCTCGTGGGAGGAGGGGATATCGAGGAAGCTGGTCAGGTCGGCCTTCATCGAATTGAGGACATCGGTTGCATGCTGGCTCCGATGGCTATGCTCTGGCAGGCCCCTGATGGGGTCAGCAATTGTTTGAGGGAGGGTGTATACTATAGACTCACAGTCCGGTGCCCTCGTAGTTTTGCAGAGCAACTGCTGCGGAGGACAAGACCTCCGTGGGGAGGGCAGCGGGGCCGGCGCCAAAGTAGACAATGTCGTCTCTCTTCATGTTTTCGGTGGTGGGATTGGAGTGTCAACAGGGAGGGTGGGAGGAAGAGAGAACGGGAGGAGAGGGGAGAGAGAAAGAGTAGGAGTCATCGAGCACGGAGGGAAAGAGAAGAGAAGGAAGGAAGGAGCCATGCACCGGCGTCGGAGATTTGTCAGCCGCGGTGGCTGTTCTGGCGCTGTCTTCAGAGTTCATTCGATTCGCCGTGCTGTGATGGCCTTGCTCCTCTTACCGGAGCAATTCAGTCCAGCGAGCGACACACATCATTCTGGCCGAGGCCGAGGGGCACGGCGCGTATCCAGCAGCATTAATCATCCCGACGTGGGGCTGTGGCGATCTCGGCCATAAATACAGCCAACTCCTACGTACTGTATACTGTTCTAACTTCCCTGTCACTACATACTACTACTAGTCCTTCCTCCTACTATCATGTCCAACCCCCCCGATATCACCCTCTACACGGCCCAAACACCAAATGGCATCAAGATCTCCATCGCCCTCGAGGAGCTGGGGTAGCACATGTCCCCGCCTGTCGTCATACCAACACAACGGCTAACACCAAATCCAGGCTCCCATACAAGGCCGAGAAGATAGACATGACCAAGAATGTCCAGAAAGAGCCGTACGCAGCCCTCCCGCCTCTTCCGCTCTACCTTTCTAACCAATCCACCTAGATGGTTCCTCGAAATCAACCCCAACGGCCGCATCCCCGCGTTGACCGACACCTTCGCCGACGGGCAGAAGATCCGACTCTTCGAATCCGGCGGCATCCTGACCTACCTAGTCGAGCAGTATGACAAGGACCACAAGATCTCCTTCCCCAGGGGCACCCGCGAATACTACGAGATGGTCAACTGGCTGTATTTCCAGAACGCCGGCGTCGGGCCGATGCAGGGTCAGGCGAACCATTTCGCGCGCTACGCCCCCGAGCACATCGAGTACGGCGTGAACCGGTATGTGAACGAAACGAGGCGCCTGTACAGCGTGCTGGATCAGCATCTAGCCGGTTCCAAGTCCGGATATCTGGTCGGGGACCATGTGTCGATTGCGGATATCTCGCACTGGGGCTGGGTCGCCGCCGCCGGCTGGCCGGGAGTCGACATTGACGAGTTTCCCCACCTGAAGGCGTGGGAGGACAGGATGGCGCAGAGGGACGGTGTGGAGAAGGGCCGGCACGTCCCGAGTCGGCATACCATCAAGGATCTTCTGAAGGACAAGGCCGCTATGGACAAGGCTGCGGCGGAGACCAGAGACTGGATCCAGCAGAGTATGAAGAAGGACTCGGAGAAACTGTGATCTGGAATGATGCGTCGTTTTTGCTGCATGCTATCTGATCGCCGGAGCAGCTTTCCTTAGATTAGATGTCCAGATAGTTAATGAGGATGAGACCATAGTTCTGACGAATATGGAAAAGTCTGCACCATGCTGATTTAAGCCCATTGAATCATGCACTGTTCCCTGAGGTCCCCTTCAGACACATATACCACGCAAGCATCTGTGCCAGAAAATTTGCAATGCAGGCCAAAGACCGTGACGCAGTGCATACAAGAGAGCTACAAAAATGAAGCCATGGCCACTGGACTACGTGTGGACGACAGAAATAAGTCTCTCGAGCTGATTATTGCTGGCAATAGCAATGTGCCTTTGTCCACATCGATCCATCTGATAAATATGTGGAAGTTTATGAAACAGTTATCTGATCGTTTCTATGAAATCAACCCTAGTGGCACGGAGTCACGTCAGAGCCGACTGAGCGACCAAGAATTCCAGAGAATCTACTCAGAATTCGCTATGTCGTGTTTCGGATTCTCATTCGAGAGGATACGGGCCAAAGTCAGCGGTAAACTCGGCAAACTCAATAGGATCGATACCTCTGGCTTGAGCTCCAACCATCCCTTCCACAATTTGAAGGGCTGTATCAGCGACTTCCACTATGCCTACACCAGAGAGCATCAACCTGTGTACGGCAAGCCAAGTCGCCAGGACAACGACTCTTGGAGGTTCTTTCGTATGTATGTTTCTGCAGGACATCAAGCGGAGGACGAAGAGCTTCTTCGAGAATGGAGGATTCCAAGATGATAAAATCCGTGTCCTTGACTTTTCAGGACGCGACAGATATCTTCGAAAGATAAACTCGTTTGTGAATGGGTTTGAAGACTTGGTTAAAGTGGCCATGTCACCTCGATGCCGCCGTTTATTTGCATACCAAGCCACCGTTCGCTCGTTGCCCGAGTGGTCCACCAAGCTTGATCATTTCGCCAACACCGCCGAGGACTGGGAAGGAGTTCTGGAAAAGGCTGTTGTGTATACCAACAGTCGACCAGGGCACGAAAGTGGAAAAGCCGAATCTCATGTCATGGACATGGATGTGGTCTCCGAGGATACTGCGCTGATGGCCCGAGAAGACGTCACCCGCACTCCGGTGGTACATTGCGAGGTGAAGCTGCTCCTAGCTCTTCAAAAATCTCACGATGGGCAGAAAAATATTCCCCGAGCCCATCCATACATCAGGGTTTCGAAGCTCTCATGCAACGGTTGCGACTGCTTCTTCAGGGAGTTTAACACCACCCACCACACAAACTGGAAGACCAGGGGGGACGCACGGCAAATCTTGTTATCCGTGGATGTTTCCCTCCTTTCTTCCCAGAACAGGATGTTGTCGGAAGAACGTACTCCATCATCTCCGAGCGTTGGGTGCGCCTGTATCGAGGATATCTGGTCCATCGCACTGAATTAGATTCGACTGACCGGCCCTCGCGCACCGATAAAGGCGTGCCATCCTTGGAGAACGAAGAGAAAGTTGATCGATTCACGACGCTGGTTGAGAAGGTTCGACAAGCCAGGCTGGGCTGAGGCGGCCACAACTAATATATATCGCGGCTAGCGCTTGGTTTCACTATGTACATGCTCCGTAGGAGCGCGCAGCAATCTTTTACCGGTTCCCTGGTATAGCTTCCAGAGACTCAGTCCAATGAAGCTGAAATAACTTCGAAGTCAGGGGGGTTATCGGTGAGGATAGTCCCTGTGTCCTCGGACCTTCCTTCTTAGGTTTAGCTCTCTCCTGTACGATCTCGCTCTCTCTCTCTCTCTCTCGATAACTCCCTCGATTACGCTTCATCCTACCAATCCATCCATTCAGTTTCACTTTCACTGCCATTCTCTCTTTAGAGATAACTGTAAGAATGACGAGAGAAGTATATTTAACATGAACGTTCTCGATGAGTCATCAATCACGTGGTCCGCCTTGCCACCCAACCACAAATCTCCCTTTTAATCTCACTCCTTCGCCTGTCAACTAACCGTCCTACAACCAACTCAGCTTTGCTTCGCTGTTAACCAGAACTATGTCCTGGCGCAGTCAAGGAGTCACCGGCTCCAACAACATCCCCCTGGGCCGCCGTCGATTCGGTGGTGATGAACCCCGGGACGACGACAGTCGGACTGCCACCCCCGCGTCCAACGGGGACTACGGCTTCAAACGTGGCAGAAGCCCTGTTCGAGGTATGTGTCCCTTTCATATGCTCACTGCTGTGTATTTGGTGAACCTTGCTGACATTCTTCTCCATAGCGGAACCCCCCATGGATGGCATGAAAAGGCGCAAGAAGCGCAACCGTTGGGGCGATGCCCAGGAGAACAAGGCTGCCGGCCTCATGGGCCTGCCGACAATGATCATGGCCAATTTTACCAACGAGCAACTCGAGGCCTATACCCTGCACCTTCGTATTGAGGAGATCAGCCAAAAGCTGCGGATCAACGATGTTGTCCCGGCTGATGGTGACAGGTACGCAACCCTTCTGAGTTGACAAGATTTCCTGCTTGCTGACGGACTCGCAGATCTCCTTCGCCTCCGCCCCAGTACGATAATTTCGGCAGACGTGTAAACACTAGGGAATACCGTTACCGGAAGCGCCTCGAGGACGAGCGCCATAAGCTGGTTGAAAAGGCCATCAACTCGATTCCTAACTACCATCCGCCGTCTGACTACAGGCGCCCTACTAAGACCCAGGAGAAGGTCTACGTTCCAGTGAATGACTATCCAGAGCTCAACTTCAGTATGCTAACTAACCCTCTAACTCCTAACCTTTTCTGCATTCTGTTAGCTTTTCTTTTCTCGGATCAAGCCGCGAGCCGTCGCCCTCGATGCCTTCGGCTTGCTTCTTGCTAACCCTTTTGCTTTCTGTTGCACGACTTGCTCTACATTTTGAAATCACAAGGACTAACACTTAGCTCTTTGCTACTTAAAGTTGGCTTACTCATAGGGCCCCGTGGAAATACGCTGAAAAAGATGGAGACAGAATCTGGAGCTAAGATTGCGATCCGTGGCAAAGGCTCCGTCAAAGAAGGAAAAGGCCGATCTGACGCCGCTCACGCCAGCAACCAGGAGGAAGATCTTCACTGCTTGGTCATGGCAGACACTGAAGACAAGATTCACAAAGCTAGGAAGCTGGTGTACAATGTCATCGAGACGGTAAGTTTTCATTTCATCAAGTATGAAGCAGAAGGTTAATACTCGAGAACAGGCTGCCTCCATCCCCGAAGGCCAAAACGAGCTGAAACGGAACCAACTCCGAGAGCTAGCTGCCCTCAACGGTACCCTGCGTGATGATGAAAACCAGGCTTGCCAGAACTGTGAGTCGTGTCCGTGCTCGCTTTACTACAACTCTTCTAACCAAGTATCAACAGGTGGCCAAATTGGGCATCGCAAGTACGATTGCCCGGAGCAGCGCAACTTCACTGCGAACATCATCTGCCGTGTCTGTGGCAACGCCGGACATATGGCTCGCGATTGTCCTGACCGCCAGAGAGGCACTGATTGGCATAACGCCGGCTTTCCTGGCCATGGCCCGCGACCTGTTGGCAGTGGAGATGCTGTCGACCGTGAGATGGAGGTGAGTTTCCATGGAAACCTGTTTTATGCGAAGTATACTGACACGATATTCAGCAACTCATGCAAGAATTGTCTGGCGGCGCGCCGGGCCAGGACGGCTATGTGCCCCGTCGCATCGAAGCCGGACCCGGCCAAGGTTACGACGACCCTGATATGGTGAAGCCATGGCAGCATGGATCTCCGGCTGGCGATGTGGCTCCCTGGCAGCAGCGCCCGCGCGACCCTCGCCGTGATGATTATGGCCAGTCCGCGGCACCCTGGGCTGCACAGAGCCATGGCGGAGACTATGGATATGGGTCGCAAGCAGGTGGCTACGGGGCGCCCGGTGTCGCTCCCGGTGTCGCTCCCGGTGCCGCTCCCTGGCAGCAACCTCCACCACCTGGTGGGCAGCCTGGCTACGGGTATGGCGCATACCCTAGTTATCCACCGCCGGCCCCGGGGATGGGGCTCCGGGAGCGCCACCTGGTATGGGTATGCCACCTCCACCGCCCGGCATGCCGCCGATGTACTACGGTGCAGGTAGCCCTCCGCCTCCGCCGCCTGGCGAGGGACCACCACCTCCGGTAAGTTTCCAATGGCCCTATTGGAGTTAAACGCTTACTGACTTGGCACAGCCGCCCACTGAGCAGCCGCCGCCGCCTCCGCCCGCGTAAACGGGTCGACAACACCGATTTGCCGATACGTACCGCTTTTTGATTGGCAGAGCGAGAAGTTCAAGGATGGAGGGCTTGAGATCAGACTGAATTTTCGAACGGGTTATGGCTGTAGTTCTGCTTCGGAGGGTTGCACTGGGTTTTGCTGCTGAGTTGCTCTGCGGACTGGCGGTGTGCAGCAGTAATAATACGAGGTAGTGCAATGTATTTTTTCGTTTTGCATGGTGGCTGTCTGTCTCCCGTAGAATCCCGACAAGGCTGCTGTCAGTGGTGGAAGAAAAGTGACGGATGCAGGAGAGGGTGTGATGGCGCGTCGTCGTCGGCGCCGGTGATTGGGCGAGGTCTCAGGTATTGTTTGTTAATGCCTCAGGCCGCCAGACGCCGCCAGACGCCGCGCAGACCTTCGATTTCCTCTTCGATTTCCTCTTAAATGAATGAATTGAATGTTATTTATTCTTCTCGCTTCACGTCTTTTTCTACCGGCATAGTGGACGTTGCACGCGGTCTGTCGTCCCATCTCTCACTTAGCCCGGCATGCAGAGCGATTTGCAAGGGAACTTATCTCTGCCCTCTGGCCCCAACTTCCACTCGTCTGGGTCTTCTCCAGGCCCATCGCGCCAGTCCCAGCGCATCCCGTCCATCCGCTCGGCGAAAACGGCGTCCTCGGCCTCCCAACATGCACCCCCTCCGCCGGCTGGGCTTTGCGAGTCGCTGAGCAGGGAACACAGGCGCCCTTCGACGCGGGCGTCGTCCGCGAAGTCGACGAAATGGTGGCATGTGCGCCTGTTTCGCGGTATGGCGAACGATTTCAGGAGGAGGGCACCGTATTATGGGAGTGATCTAGTTGATGCGTGGGACTACCGTATCGTCCCGGCTACTGTGTATATGTTTTTTGCTAAGTACGGGCCGCCGTTGTGCCTCTTTTGATTTCCCGTTTCATATTCTGTGTTTCTGAGAAAGTGCCTCGAAAAGACAAGGTTCGCTCACTTGCCCTGCAGCATCTTGCCTGCCCTGGCCTTCTCGCTGGATATGTTTGAGAAGACCAATCAAAGCTTCGGGGTGAACGAGGTTCTTCTGGCCTCTGTCCTGGGCGCTGTGGTCTTCTCCCTTTTCGCTGCCCAGCCGCTGGTCATCGTCGGTGTCACCGGTTGGTCTCTCTGTATTGATCGAATACCCTGCCTTCGATTCACCGTGTCCAGGCCCAATTACCGTCTTCAACTACACGGTGTATGATATTATGACCCCGCGGGGTACGAACTACCTTGCCTTCATGTGCTGGATTGGAATGTAGGTCGACACTGCTGCGGTTTCCAGCCCCGGCTAATGATCCTGCAGCTGGTCGTTGATCATGCATTGGCTGCTTGCCATTACTAATGCCTGTAATGCCCTGACCTACGTTACCCGCTTTTCGTGTGATATTTTTGGGTTCTACGTTGCCCTCATCTATCTCCAGAAGGGCATCCAGGTCCTGAACCGGCAGTGGGGACAGATTGGAGAGACATCAGCCTATCTGAGCATTATGGTCGCTCTCTTGGTTCTCATGAGCGGTTGGATCTGCGGAGAACTCGGCGCTAGCAGTCTCTTCCAGAAATACGTCCGGAAATTCATCGAAGACTATGGCACGCCGTTGACGATTGTCTTCTTCACTGGGTTCGTTCACATTGGCCACATGAAAGGCGTCGAAGTCGCCACACTGCCCACCAGCAAAGCTTTCTTTCCAACCCTTGACCGGAAGTGGTTGGTCGACTTCTGGAATATCGATGTTGGGGAGGTTTTCCTCGCAATCCCATTTGCGCTTCTGCTGACTATACTCTTCTATTTTGACCACAACGGTAAGTACCCTCAAACACTTCTGACAATAGCTAAACGGCTAACATTGCTACGGTGTCATCTCTCATCGCTCAGGGAACCGAGTTCCCCCTTCGCAAACCCGCTGGGTTCCATTGGGATATTTGGTTGCTTGGCCTCACCACATTTGTAGGCGGGCTCCTGGGAATTCCATTCCCAAATGGGCTCATCCCTCAGGCCCCGTTCCATACGCAGGCCCTCTGTGTCACGCGAGACGTTGCCGACAAGGATGACAAGAACAAAGGCAAGACCGTCTCCGTGACCGACCATGTCGTAGAACAACGAATCAGCAATCTCGCCCAGGGCCTTTTGACCGTCGTGGCGATGACTGGTCCCCTGCTGATTGTCTTGCACTTGATTCCTCAGGGTGTTCTGGCGGGTCTTTTTTTCATCATGGGCGTCCAAGCCCTCCAAGGCAATGGCATCACGCAAAAGCTTATCTTCCTCGCCCGGGACAGAAACTGGACCCCTGGATCCGATCCGCTGAAGAGGCTCGACCGTCGGATTGCTATCTGGGCATTCGTGATCTTGGAATTGCTCGGATTTGGCGCCACGTTTGCAATCACCCAAACAATCGCGGCTATCGGTTTCCCTATCATTATTTTATTGCTCATTCCCTTTCGGACATTCCTGATGCCAATGTGGTTTACCAAGGACGAACTCTCTGCCCTGGATGCTCCCACGGCCAGTCCATTCACCATGGAGAGCGTCGGCGGGACGTACGAGGGTGACGAAGATGAAGGCGAAGACGCGACGCCGGAAGATAACGCAGGAAACAACTCGAAATCACGTGGAGCGGTCATGATGCGCAGGGATCATAGCTCGTCCTCCGAGTCTCCTGTTGAAGATGACCTTGAACGAGGAGAGGCCTACGAGCTCCAGCCTCAAACTACTTTTCGCAGAAGAAGTACAACGAGCGGTGTTGAGCCGTCGAGCCTTAGGGGTGGTGGATGAGGCAAATCAGACAGTATCGGTGGAAAAAATGGAGGACATTTGGTTTCATGGACGCGATGCTGGCATACCCGGCATATTTCCTTCATTATGCTTGATTATATGCTCGATTACTAATTTTTTTTTTTTTTCATAAAACATCACTTGAATGGTTATTTACCGCCTACTTGCGGTCACTTTTTCTGCCGTAGAATTCTCAAAGACTTTCAACATCCAAAAAAGTCCAATCGCAAGATGGCGCCCAGGAATGACCCAGACCCAGTGTCGGATGAATCCCATGAATCATCCGATATCTCAGATGTCGAAGAGGCAGATATACAAACTCGCGCCCCGAAGCGAAGACGTTTATCAGATTCCTCGGCCGACTCCTACACTGCGCCAGCACCACTACCAACCGTATCCCGCGTCAAGAAAACAGCGCCCAAAGACGAAAAACCAGCGACCGAGGAAAAGGACAATCCGGTGCTGATCCGGGATGCCCATGAGATCGGTCTCCAGAATGCCGAGTCATCGTTCGCGGCGCTCAATGTTGCGCCCTGGCTAGTTGGCTCTTTGACGACAATGGCGATCCGTAAGCCGACGGCCATTCAGAAAGCTTGTATCCCGGAGATCATGAAGGGGAGAGATTGCATCGGTGGGAGCAGGACGGGATCTGGGAAGACGATTGCGTTTGCGGTGCCGATGTTACAGCAGTGGGCGCAGGATCCTTTTGGGATTTTTGGGCTTGTTTTGACTCCGACAAGGTATTTCTTTCCAACATATGATATTGTATGGTGTAGTTTATGCTGACATTTCAAGGGAACTTGCTCTCCAAATCTATGAACAGATCCAAGCCATTTCCGCCCCCCAGAGCATGAAACCCATCCTTATAACCGGCGGAACTGACATGCGACCTCAAGCCATTGCACTGTCGCAACGCCCTCACGTCGTCATAGCCACTCCCGGCCGCCTGGCAGACCACATCAAGACCTCCGGTCACGACACAGTGTGCGGCCTCAACAGAGTGCGCATGGTCGTCCTCGACGAAGCAGACCGACTCCTCGCCAGCGGCGCAGGGAGCATGCTCCCAGACGTCGAGACCTGTCTTTCCGAGCTCCCCCCTTCCAACGAGCGCCAAACCCTCCTCTTCACCGCAACCCTAACCCCCGAAGTGCGAGCGCTGCAATCCATGCCCCGCGCCCCCAACTGCCCACCAGTCTTCATGACCGAAGTCGCCACAGAGACCAAGGCCTCGATCCCCCCAACTCTCCAACAAACCTACCTCAAAGTCCCTATGACCCACCGCGAGGCCTTCCTCCACGTCCTCCTCTCCACAGATTCCAACGCCGCCAAACCAGCCATCATCTTCTGCAACACCACCAAAACTGCCGATCTGCTCGAGCGCACCCTCCGTCGCCTCGCACACCGCGTCACCTCGCTGCACAGCGGCCTCCCGCAGCCGGAACGCACGTCGAACCTCTCCCGCTTCCGCGCGTCCGCCGCCCGCCTCCTCGTCGCCACGGACGTGGCGTCCCGCGGTCTCGATATCCCCTCTGTCAGCCTGGTGGTTAACTTCGACGTCCCGCGGAACCCGGACGACTATGTGCACCGGGTTGGCCGTACGGCGCGTGCGGGCAGGACCGGTGAGGCGGTGACGCTGGTGGGACAGCGCGATGTGCAGCTTGTGCTTGCGATTGAGGAGAGGGTTGGTAGGCAGATGGCCGAGTGGGCGGAGGAAGGTGTTAGTGTCGAAGGTAGGGTTGTGAGGAGTGGCGTGCTGAAGGAGGTTGGGAGTGCTCGGCGAGAGGCAGCCGGAGAGATGGATGAGGGGAGAGATGTGCTGGGCAGGAAGAGGAATCGGTTGAAGAAGGATCGGTGATTTGTCATGCATCCGTATGGATAGGGTCCTACTGGTAAAGCATATGTGGGAGAAGTAACTAAATGGATAGACAGATACGGTCTTGTATATACCCTGCCTTCGCTATCAAGAACTATTCCTGGTATTGAGGTATCATCATCAAGCTTCTGAGTAAGGTACGTAGACATACGACGCTGCATCCCAGCGTCTGACGATGCGGACCATCAACCAAGGATCCGCATGCAAGAGACGAGCCACTTCCTCCGTTTATTGCAGAGGAATCGAAAAGCTCGTTAGATATCCAGTGCGAACAACACGCTGGCCAAATACCAAACCAGGGTTCCTGCAACCAAGCCAACACAGAGCCACTTATCTATCCGCAGTCTTCATAAGCTTCAGCAACCCGTCAACGGCATCACCCTTCTGGGACAGGGTCGAGGCCTTCTCCGTAGTGGCACCATCAGCACCCGCAGCTTGGCGTGCAGCCCCCAGGACAGAAACCGGGGGGCTGCTCAGCTGCACAGGAGACTTGGCTGTGCCGGAGGGGTCGTTCTGGTTTGGTGTTTTCATATGGTCGTGCTGGCTGGGGTTATCCGCGGACAGCGGGGGAGGGGACAAGCCGGACTCAGGAGGCATTGGATTGGGTTCCGCAGCACTGGCGGCGGCGGCAGGATGGAGTGGAGGAGGTTGCGGCGTGTGCGTGAGGGGAGGAGGCTGGAGCTGGAGTTGGATGTCCCTGCGCTGTGGCGTTGACGCGCAGAATGAGAGCCGCTTGTACTTGCGGCTGTGGGCTTCTAAGGCTGACAGCCTGCGGTCGAATTGGTGGTCTCTGACGTGCGGCATGGCGCCTTGGATTCGGGTGCGGAGCAAGGTTGCTTTCTGCGCGGGTTAGATATGCCACAGTGTGCAGGAATGAGGTTCGTACCTCTTGGATAAACACCTTGCGCGTCTCGGGGTCTTCTGGAACTGCATTCCGCGGCGTTAAGCCGTGACTGGGCGTGTCTGGTCTACTTTGGGTCTGTTCATGGTGCCCTCGTGTATCAAGGTCCACCGCGTCGCCGTGCTACCAGTCCACGAGCATCAGCCTTCATTCCACATTTCGCGGCCACTCAACCAAAACAGCAGGACTCACCCGAGTATCATCCGCGACTGTAGACTGCCTGCTGTCGTTGTCTTCCTGCAATTGCAACCGCACGGGCGAGACACGCCGCAACGGCGCGGTCCCATTGTTTGTTTGTGACTCTTCCACCTGGGCAATCGAACGCTTTCGACTCGTGAATTCGGGCGAGGGAAGTAGTTTCTTGGGCGACGGCTCGGATTCGAAATGGCCTTTCCGCTTGACAGGCGTCGAGTCCGCGCGTCGGTTTCGTGACGGCGACAAACACGCGTTGGCGGATTTCTCGCCCAGAATACGCCGCCCATCTTTGGCGGGGCTGGGGTTGAGTGCTGACAGATTCATTTGGGAGGTCTGGGACGCGTAGGAGGGGATGGTGAGCTGGGAGGCAGGTAACGTGAGCCGTTTACCTCATTGAGGTAGGATCGCGGAGCTGTAGCTATACCGATATAGTACGGTGGATAATGGAGCAATTGAGTTGATATACAAGGGCAGTGAGGCAGTCGCGCCAGCCAAAAAAGACAAGGCAGTGGGAGGTGTTGGGCGCGTTGAGGGTCGCGTTGAAGGAAGAGTCGAGAGGTATATCGTGTATTATATGTATTATATCGTATTGCATACGGTACGGGCTAGTAACGATACATACATCATGCAGTCACGGGATCACCTTCTCGCGTTGTCCCTCTCGTCCTCTATACTTCTCTTCCTGTTCTCTCTCTCCCTCTTCTATAGCATCATCCACTTCCTCTTCAACCACATCAACTTCAACTTCCATACCTATACACTGTGCAACCACCTAGTCAGCTCCTTAGCTATCTCTCCGCTTAATTCATCCCATCCTCTTATCGTCCAGCTTCCCCGCATTCCACGCAAGCTCCTTGACTCTTCTTCCTTGCTCTCTTGACACTCTTTCGATCTTTTCATATCTATCTTGTAGATTATATTTTTCTCCAGCAGTGCAACTGCTAATTGCTGGTCGGACCAGTTACACAACCTCGGCCGCTAGCTTCGTCTGAACTCCGCGCTGGATGTAACTGACAGGCGCCATGCGCTTATTACTCGCGGCACTGACAACTGCCGTGCTGCAGGCGACTGCGGATGCAGCATCATCCCTCACTCCTCCTGTCCTTCCGTTGGTTGTTCGAAACCCGTATCTCAGCACTTGGCTGGGAAATGCAAGGGAGGCTCCGTGGTCCAAATGGCCCATGTTCTATACCGGAGAGGAGATTGGTCTCTCCATGATGGCCCAGGTACCCAGCACGGGCTCTGTGTATCCGCTGCTGGGCAGACCTCATGATTCTTTGCGTTCGAACGCGCGGTAGGGGAAATGCTTGTATCTTCTGCCAGGGATGGCAGACTGACAGTGATCAGTTACCAGGTCGAATACCCCTTCTACGACGGATCTAGCTATGACGCTTCTACAACCAATCTGACTTACCGCATCGATACAGCCGCGTCTCCGCTCCAGATCACCGTTTCGTTTCTGTCCCCCATCACTCCGACTTCGACTCTGCGGCAGTCGATTCCGGCGTCCTACGTGACCGTTCATGTCCAAGGCGATGTCAATGTCAATGTTTATATGGATGTGAATGGCCGCTGGCTGAGCGGGGATGCAGGAAGCCAAATCTTCTGGAACTATGATACCGTGAATACCGAGGTCAATAAAGCTGCTCTTCCGAGGTGGAAGATTCAGAGGCAGACGGAGCTTCTGCTCTCGGAAATCAACGACCGAGGAGAATGGGGAACCCTTCACTTTACCGGACCACCTGTATGCATGCTCCGTGACCACCCCAGGCTCAACGGCTGACTCCTACTGCAGGGCGTCCAGTACGAATCAGGAGACGCTGCCACTGTTAGGCACGCTTTTGCGAGCCAAGGCTCCGCACGGAATGCAAATGACGATGCCTTCCGTGCCATTGGGGACCGAGAGCCCGTTTTTGCTTTCTCCAAATCCTTCAGTTTTAACCAAACAGGGACTAGCGATAGCGCGACATTTGCAATTGCTCTCATTCAGGATCCCGTCGTCCAATTTGCTTCTGCTCGCGGTCTGACAATGATGCGTCCTCTCTGGAGATCGTGGTTCCCGACTGTTGAAAGCCTCCTCACGTTCCACTATAATGACTTTGCCAACGCCCGCACCCTGGCATCGAATTATTCCGACCAACTGGCGCAAGATGCGTATCTGTCTGGTGCAGATGATTACGTTGATATTGTTGCGCTTTCTGCGAGGCAAGTCATGGGCGCAACCACCTTCTCCGGCACTCCAGAAGATCCAATTCTGTTTTTGAAGGAGATCTCGTCCAACGGCAATTTCCAGACCATCGATGTCATCTTCCCATCATTCCCATTCTTCCTGTATACCAACCCGCGTTGGTTGGCCTATCTCTTGGAGCCTTTGATCGAGCATATGCTGAGCGGGCAGTACCCTAACACATACGCGATGCATGATCTTGGAACGCATTTCCCGAATGCAACTGGCCATCAAGATGGAAACGATGAGTACATGCCAGTGGAAGAGTGTGGCAATATCCTTATCATGGGCCTTGCTGTCGTGAATTCGCTCCTTTATTCTAATGACCAGGATGCTGCTTCTCGGTGGTCCACACAGGGCATGCCAGCTAAAGTATCGGATGATATTACCGGATACTTCCCGCTTGGAGAACTCCAAAATCTCGCTGGAATCGACAAACAAGATGGGAAATGGGGCGGTGGTGTAGAAGGCGCTGCACTGGCGGAGAACTGGATTCGACGAAGCTACCAGCTTTGGACCCAATGGACTGGCTATTTGGTGGAATACTCATTGGAGCCTGCAAATCAGCGTAAGTCTTCTCTTTGGGTATGGGTGCAATGCTAAGTCGAACAGTTTCTACCGATGACTTTGCGGGTTGGCTTGCGCTTCAGACGAATTTGGCACTCAAGGGAATCGTTGGTATCAACGCAATGAGCAAACTTGCCGAAATAGCAGGATACAACCAAAATGCATCATATTTCAAGGTTTGTCACTCGTCTACTGGAAGCTAGTGACTGCAGCTGATCTTTGAAGAACATCTCCGATACCTACATTGCCAAGTGGGAAGATTATGCAATGTCTCGGGACAGGTCGCACGCAAAGCTGGCTTACGATTGGTACGGATCTTGGACTACCATTTACAATCTATACGCCGATGCCCAGCTTTGCTTCCATCTGGACGGCACTGGGATCTCTCCACCCCCTGCTTCAGTTCAGGACCAGAAACCGCTTAGCCCTCAGAAGACCGGCTTTGTTCCCCGTCACATCTACCAGAAACAGTCGATCTGGTACCGCTATGTCCGCCAGCAATACGGCCTGCCTTTGGATAGCCGGCACCTATACACCAAGACAGACTGGGAATTCTTTGCCATGGCGGTCGCCAGTCAGGATGTTCGGAGCGAGATTCTGGAATCAGTGGCGAAATGGGTCAACGAAACAGTGACTGACCGCCCGTTCACTGACCTCCACAACACGGAGGGTGAAGGTGAGTTCCCGGGCCCGAACTTCTTTGCTCGGCCGGTGGTGGGCGGCCACTTTGCTTTCCTCGCCCTTCAGCGGGCATGTGGTGGGCATGCCATGGAGGGATTAAGATTCCTCGACGACGATGACCCTTCTACGCTTGGGTCCTGGGCCGCGACCGCTGCCGAAGCGGCAGCTGAATTTCTCTCTGACCATCAATACGACTCTGGGAATGGGGAACTTTGAGCCTCGCGCTACCTGAGCGTCTTAATGAACAGGATATCTCTGTCGGTTTTTCGTTTTTGTTGACTTTGGAGTATCTGCTTTGCACTATTCACCTATATCGTGTAAACACTAGCGCGATGACATACAATGAAATGTTCAATTAACTGCACAGGGAATGAAACCCGATTTTGCTCAATGGGGTTCCTCATCCTACACATTTGATACTAAAAAGGCTATAGCTAAGCATTCCTCTGGACTCCAATTTGATGTACTCTGACAGGGCACTACTAAGGTCTACAGATACCGAGAGGCTCCAGGCGTTTCCCGCGAAGCAAGCATATTGCAATTGATGGCAGCAACTCAGTCAAGTACATGGTAATGAATGTCGTTATAAACATCAGCGCAAAAACAGCCCGGCCGTGCATAAAGTCGCCCTTCCATACTGCTCACTAGTCGGCTCCATCACCACGATCTCCAGAGCCTCTGAACGCTGCTTCAAAAAAAGGAAAATTTGACTCTGGACCTGTCCACTCATGCAACATTGTCTTGTAGAACTCGGTAAACGCCATATCACTATTGGGGTCGAATTTCTTCTCGTTACCGCTCCCGGTCTCCAGATAATGGAAATATTCATCGTGGACGTTATCCTGCCCGTCAAATCGGTAGCATTGAAGCGTGACACAGACCCCACGAGATGGATTGTGAAGTTTGTGGATCTGGTACTGTTCCTCGCCGAGCCAGGTTACGTCGCCTTTCTTCATGACGACCGGGTTGCCGATTTTTTCGGGATGCCCTTTATCGCCGTGCAGCGAGTTGTACCAGGTGCATTGGATCTGGCCGTGCAGGACCTTGATCACGGCGGAGGATTTGCCGTGGTCGTGGATTGGGGAGGAATGGCCTGGGGGCCAGATTTCCATCACGTATGGGATGCCGGGAGAGTTGCCCTTGGCTTGTTAGCTGGTGGCGGTGGTGCCTTGAGGAAGGAGCAAACCTTGTTCTTTCCCAGTGTGATACGGAGATACGTCTTTTTGATATCCGGTTTGATATCCGGTTTGCCGAACTCGTGGGCCTTCGCCTTCGCCTTCAGCTTCTGAGAGCACCAGAGCCAGGGATGGTCAATGCTGCGCTGGATGGCGTCGGCGAATGCAGGGAATTCTGGATTATCAAGCGTGATGTTCGCACCGGCGACGTTATGGTACAGCACCTGGCATGCAGCCGGCAGGTCTGAGACAGTGGTCACAGTGCCTGTGGCCAGCTGGTGCATCGTGATGGACTGATCCGAAACCACGAGTGGTGCAAGGTCAACAGTCACCGGAATTTTGGATATAGTGACCTTGGCCTGTGTCTGCCGCAGGGTAAGTAATCAATCTGGCTGACACCGTACAGAAATCTGGCTGCTTACCTCCCCGTCCTCGATAACACTCACATCCACAAGACTCTCAATCCACTTGTCCGTCTCCTTATCCAGCTGAACCTCCAGGTTGGTCAGGGCGTTATTAGGCAAGTCCTTCCCATATCGGACAACAGCATTGCTGCGATCAATGGAAAGCCAGTACACCGTTGGAATGGCAGCAGAGCCAGGCCTAGCAACCCGCAGATGCGCACTGTTAGGTGGCAGCTTGACAACCCTTTGATTGGGCAGCGGAGTCTTAACATCTGCCTTTTCCGTCGAGAATTCGCAGCTATTCTTCATGACATTGAGTATGAGAGACCGATCTCCGCTCTCGTTGGGAGATACTTTGAAGCACAGGGACTTTGCGGCAGTCGACCGTGCGAAGATGATCCCTTTACCGGGAACCTCGAGTTGGTAGCCTTCCGCTGGTGTTGCGGGTGGGTGCTGTGGCTCGGAGGTGTCCTCTGGTTCCCAGAAGGGGTCAAGGAAGTCGTGGAAAGAGGCCATTGCTTTGAGATCGCGACGAGCGGTCCAATTGTCACAGGCAGAGTCCGTGATGGCTACCTAGAGAATCGAGACAATTGTTCTCTCATTTATATCTTGCAGGCTCTCCTCTGTATGCGCCAACCTCCATGAACACGTACTTGACTGACATCACCCTCATACCACTACAGGGCAATCATGCAGCGTGATATGTGATGAGACAGTACTTGGTGCAGCGTACATGAATATCCCCATGGAGGAGCAGCATCCGCCTGACTTTCTGCAGTGTAGGCGGACACTGTGGCAAGCTGAATGCCTCTCGGCACGGAAACACCACCTATTAGCATGAGAGCGAGTGCACTATCCCTGCTTTCGTCGTCCAATCCCTAGACGCTCGATGGTCTCGACTCAGCTTGCATGCAGATACGGTCGGTTCGATCCTGCTCCTCACGATCGGCAAGGCCAACATGGCGCATCTTGCAGCCGCCACTTACCTGGCTAGCTGGGTTTATGCCAGCATATGGGGCAAGTATGCATCAAGATATGTCTACTGTTTGCATAGAGAGGAAATAACTAATCTGGCTCTATGGTATACACCACGCCTAATCGGGTTGCTCTGCCCTAGGGCTAACCAAGATGCCCTGGCGTTGAAGTACGGGTCAATGCGTCATACCCTAAGTCTGTTTGCTGAGGTTGACAGCGGAATGGATTGATCGAATTGGGCTGCAGTCGAGTGCGATTAGGGTTGTGTTCAGTTGCGCGATGTTCGATACAAGGCCAGCTCACTCTCGTTTGAATGTGACTGACCAGCACAGAGTTTGGCACTTCGAAAATCCACAACCTGGTACCCAATTACCATCTGGCATGGTGGCGCTAGCATCTTCAATATCTGGTCTGCGTGGCGTGCCGAATGCCGCATGCGGAAACGAGTCGAGTCTAGTCGCCCTGCATTCCATCGTAAGAACCGTTCCTCAATGTCGTGATCGTGTCCTGTTGCCGTTCGAATCACTGGCTCATGGGTCGATCCATACTTTCACACTCCCGTCAGGGTCTGGTTGGCTCCTGCCGTGAGGACAGCATTACCATTGTCGCGATACCTGTTCGCCGAACTCCGGCCGACATGTTCAACACGATGCGTGTCTGCTGGTAGCTTTGGAGCTAGACAGCCTGCTGAGGCAGTTCGCCGTTATACCCGACTGTCGTCGGACTGCCTACTCTAGGTTACGGGTGAGAGAATCCACGAGGTTTAGGCTTTTGGTCCAAAAGACTTGGGGTATCAGCCGCACCACTACATGGTGCATGACGTTCTTGATGCTGCGATGATTCACTTGTCATTTTCGCATTTTCCGCGCTCCGTGGCTCAGTGGATGAGGGGCTTTTATAGTCTATATAACCTTTTAGGCACTGCCTCTTAGGCCACGTCCTTCTCAATGACATCATTCAAAATGGCTTCAATCGCCTCTCGACGCTTCCTGCTGAATGGCCGAGCATTTGCTATGCCCACGCGGCCCACGCCGCGGCTGCTGCGTCCCCAAAAGTGGGTTCCCGCGCGAGGAGCTTCGACCGATTCGTCCAAGAACCAGTTCAGGATGAATGCCGGCGGGTCGCCGTTGGTGGTCACCCTTGCTGCCCTGGCTACCGGCGGCATTGTTATTGGTTCTCTGCTGTATCCCAAACCATCTAGCGACGATGCGCTGCTTCGCAAGCCATCCTTCACAACGCGCAGACAAGAATATACCGCTTCCGGTCCCGAAACCTGCCCTCTGAGCGACCAGGATGCTGTGGAGATGTCGAAACTGCCACGAGAGCGGGCGCACCTCACGACAGCGCCCCAGGTCCCACCACTCATTGAACGAGACTATCAAGTCCTGCTCGAAGTGCCGCTGACTACGAAGGCCAAAGTCTCGCAGCTGACGAGCCAGTACAAGTACGAGCGATGGAGTTTCAACGGCACAGTGCCCGGGCCGTTCATCCGCGCGCGCGTCGGCGACGTAGTCGAGGTCGCGCTCACCAACAAGGATGAATCGGGAAACCCACACAATATCGACTGCCACGCGTTCACCGGACCCGGTGGCGGCGCGGCCCTTACAACAGCCGAGGAAAACGAGACCAAAGTCGCGCGGTTCCGTCTCCTGCATCCTGGTCTATATTCATACCACTGCGCGGCGGCGCCGGTGCCCGTGCATATTGCCAACGGCATGTACGGGCTGATGTACGTACAGCCGGCAAATGAGACCCTGCCACCGGTCGACCGCGAGTACTACGTGATGCAAAGCGAGTTCTATCACGAACCCCCGGAGCCGGACGAGGACAATGGCGGGCGACTCTCGTCGCAGGTGGAGTTCTCGTACCCTAACGCGCTCCGGGAAGAACCATCGATCGTTGTCTTTAACGGGAGCGAGGGCGCCCTGACTCGTGACAAGCCGATGAAGGCGAAAGTTGGCGAGTCGGTGCGCATTTTCTTCGGCAATGCCGGCCCTAACTGCACTAGCTCGTTTCATGTCATCGGAAGCATCTTTGCGCGGGTTTTCCGCGACGGCGCCGTCGTCGACCCCCCTGCGCGCAGTGTCGCTACTATCACCGTTCCCCCCGGCGGCTCGACCATCGCTGACCTCAAGACAGCCGTCCCGGGCACTTATACCCTGGTGGACCACGCTATTTTCCGCCTTGACAAGGGCGCCGTAGGCTACTTGAACGTCTCTGGTAGTCCTAACCCGGAGGTATACCAGAGCACCGAGCCTGCTTCTCCGTGCGTTGGATGTAAATTGCATTCATGATATTATGTGTGTTCTTATTTGAATGGGATTATCTATTACAACAGCATCGTATAGATGATTTTTATATAACATATGCTTTCTCTAAGTCAGTGCTCCTACGGTGTTCAAGTATCTAAGCTAGCAGACCCGCCAACTACTGTCCTTCTCAATGTTCTACAAAGGGGAAGCAAATTGCCAACGGAAATAGCAATGGGAATACCAAGAAGTGAGTTACTCAGTGACGCTCCAAAGCTCAACATAGCCATGACAATATCACCATAAAATAGGCTAGACAAGCTTTGTGGCTGGACCCTGGCGGCTTGTCCCGACGGCCCGCTTCGACCCACATGTTCTATATGGGCACCCGATTCGACAACAGCCAGAAATTATCACGAGTGCGCGTATATACTTCCTGGATGCTGTTATCCAGCTGGGAACGGAGATAATCGCAGTTGACTTGGATGGTACATCTGTTTTCCTCGCACCGAGGGAGAGAATCTACGCGGATGCCATCATCGGCGCAGACAGTATGTCTGTCGTCTTTCTGTCATTTGCCAATGCTGAGGTACCTTAGGGCTACGGTCCATTGTCCGGGACGAGGTCCTCGGACACTACATGAAGTCAGCAGAGACTGGAGGCCTGCCACACCGGGCAACTTTCCCCAGGGAGCGAGTTGAGGTCCTCAAGGACCTCTTCTCGCAAGAATCCGCTCTAATGGCCTTCATGCCAAGAATCTCCCAGATCGCGGTTGCCAGACTCCAGATATCTGCCGAATACGAAAGTGCAGCCTGCGGTTCGAACCGGGTTTCTGGCGGTCGCATGGCTAGCGGCGTGTGGCAGTCTTTCATGACTGGATGATAGCCGCCGGGCCTGTATTTCGCAAGTGGCTCTGCACCGTCAACCCAGTGGTAATTTTCCTCGCCGCGCGATGTTGCTGTTGACGAATAAAAGAGGGCGCGTGGTCGCGAGAACAAAGCCGAGTATCGGGGGAATCCAGTTGTAGGCAGAACGACAGGATGAAAGGCTGCCATTATTCGGGAGCAACGCGCCATTATAGCACGAAGCGGTGGATCCTATAAATGTCGAAGAGGTCGTTCCCAGCAGGCGCATAATGGAGGAAGAATTGCCCAAGCTAAACCCATTCGAGCACCGTGCGGACAGGTCAACACTTGAATCTGTCACTGCAGAATGATCATCTCCAAGCCACGCCCAGTGGTTCCGAGAATGTTGATCCATTTTTCTGTGTTCAGCGTATTGGGTTCTTGCCTCGATGCTTTTTCCAAGAGGTTGCGAGGTTGTCGAGCGATGGGTAGCACTAGGTCAAAGAAGGCAGGTGCTTGGAGTGGGGCTAGGGCTAGGGCTAGGGCTAGGGCTGCGCTGAATTTAGTAATCTGGCCGATTCGGCATCAAACGCGCAGGTTGGACTGACTTCTCCTTGTCCAACTCCTTGTCCAATTCCTGGCTGCTTCAAACCTCCCGGGAACGCTCTTGACGAGGATGCTCCGTCAAATATTGACGAATCTCCAGCTGGAGACTTCTACCGTCATTTACACTGCCCTCGCTGTCGTGCCTCTGGTATGCCTTGTCTTAGTCTATGCCTTCCAGTCCAGCAACCTCTATGCAACGCGCAGGGCACTGAGGCACTTGCGATGCCTCAACATGGCCAACAGCAACATGACGGACCAGCATGACCCGAAGTTCGATGCGCCCGAAGGCTCCGCGGCGCAGGGCCCGATCCGCATCAAGGCGATATACATCCATCCCGTCAAGTCCTGCGGACCAATCGAGGTGGACCGCGCGCTGCTCACCAAGTCCGGTTTTATGTACGACAGATACTTTTCGTTTGCGACGGAAGACACCAAGAAAGAGTCCGCCGCCGACGGCTCAAACTGGCGCTTCATCAGCCAGCGCACCAAACCGGCCATGTCTCAGATCAAAACGGAGATCTGGCTCCCGCACAAGGGCAATAACCAGCATGACCCGCTCGTCCAGGCTGGCGGATGCGTCGTCCTGACCTTCCGCGACCCTGACCCTCCAACCTCCTGGACCAACCGGTTGGAGACTCTTCTCCGCACTGGCGATCCCTTCGCACCACCGGAGTTCTCCTTCATCGTGCCACTCCAGCCAACCCCCGAACAAGCCGCCGAATTCGACCTCCACGCGAGATCATTCGGCATCCACTACCGCATCACGCGAGGGCTGGACGTGTCCCAAACGCCATCGACCGCCGCAGCCCTGCCAAAGCTCAAGAAGTTCCTGAGCATCCCAGCGACCCAGACCCTCGCCCTCCTCCGCTGCACCCCGGACTCGCTCTCCCGCACAGACCGGAATCTCGCCCCGCTCAATCACATCGGCTCCCCCGCCGTCCACGCCTACACCGACCAGCAGCCCGTCAACATCAACAGCCTCGCCTCCGTCCACGCCGTCTCCGCTCTCCTCCCTCGCGAGAACCAGCCGCTGGACGCCCTGCGCTTTCGTGCTAACTTGTGGGTTTCTGGCGCTCCCGCCTTCGACGAGGAGTCCTGGAAGCGCTACCGGGTCCGCCCGCACGGCGGGGAGGGTGCGGAGCCGCGGGCCCGCGTGGCCCCGGCGATGTCTGTGGTCTGTCGTACGTCGCGGTGTACCATACCGAATATTAATCTGAATACCGGGGAGTTTGACGCGGATATCCCGCCGCCGGAGAAGAAGAGGGGGAAGCCGCAGCCGAGCACGACGTTGATCGAGTATCGGACTGTGGAGAGTGGGAATAAGGCCGCGCTTGGGTATATTGGTATGCATTGCGTGCCGGAGGATCGGGATCTGGAGGATGCCGAGATGCAGGAGGCTGGGCTGTTTGTTGAAGTCGGCGATACGATCGAGGTCCTCGAGCGAGGGGAGCATCTGTATGGGTCGACGGGGAATGATTACTAGGATATGTTTTACAGCTGTGCCACGAGACATGTACATATGACAGTTTAGATGGTTCATTACGAGTCACCTCTCTCACTTAGAGCACTCAGGGCCCGGAAACAAACTGCGATGAGCAGCCAGCCCGTGTGGTATCGGAGACCTAATGACAAACCGAAAGTGCCTGCCTGCTATTAGGGCTACTAAGGTTAGCAAGTTATTATATTACAATAAACACCAGAGGGATTTCATTAGATACACTACCCCGGCTCCTCCTCCACCTCCACCTGCCCTCCCCTCTCCTCCTCAAAAATCCGCTCCTCGACATCCCGCCAATTCCTGTCCCCCGACCCATTCCCGCTATACTCACGATCTAACTTCTCCATCAGCTCCTGCCCCGGAACCAGCACCGCGCGGTCGATCGCCATGGGCAGGATGCGGTGCCGCCCGCGCAGCATGACTGTCAGCAGTACCAGCTTGGACAGCACATGCCACGTGCCGGAGAAGGAGTATTGGTCGTAGGGCACGCCGAGCGACAATCCGACGGTGCCGTACGCGGAGATCACATCGAAGAGCACGCTGAAGATCGAGTAGCCTGGAGCCTGCGTGCTGAGGGGCTCATGCTCGATTATGCAGATTAGGAAGATGCAGAAGACGAGGTACCAGATGTCGTAGGCGAGTTGGATACGGAGGTGAACCTAGAAGTAATTACTGGTCAGACAGGCAGGTGCTGCAAACGAAAGGAGTGAGAGACAGACCCCCACTTGCGAGATCTGAGCGCTCTTCCCGCTCTCTTCGGCGCTGCCGGTTTTGCTGCTGTCGCTCTGCCCGAGCGAGCGCTCCTCGTACACGTTGCTCTGCCGTAGTGACATGATGACCGGAAACGCCGAGGCATACATGATCGCCATGTAGAGGAACTGCAGCGCCGGCGAGATCGAGCTAATGTCGGTGATGTTGAACCCGGCAGACCGCAGCGCGTGCGCCTGGAACAGGCCGTCCATGACGCCCTGCCCGTCGGGGGCGTCTGGGCCGATAGGCGGGTGCCGGAGGCTGAGTAGGATCCAGAAGATCCACGCAGTCAGGTTGATGGTGACTTGCGTCGCGAAAAGGAACCACGTGCTGGTGCTCGGAAAGAGGAGGAGGTAGCAGCGGCGCGGGTGGTGCAGGAGGAAGATCAGGGAGTGGTGCAGCTCGGTCCCGTGGGATACGCAGTGACTGAACAGCCAGATGAAGAGGCGGAGGAAGACTGGATACATCACGCCGCCGGCGAGGATGGCCGTGCCTGTGAAGATGAGGATCCAGTAGTCGTTTGCAAGGGCTTCGAATCGTCAGCCGTGTCTCCCGGGTTAGGAAACGTACTTACGTATCATGCTTTTGTCGAGTACACTCAGTCCAGTGTTCGAGTAGGCGGACATCGTCACGAAAACCGACCACCAAGCGGGGCTCAAGTTTCCAGGCTGCGTGGTCCGGATGACATGCGCTACATCAGTATGTGCCGCGTACGGCGTCATCATCACCATGACGAGAAACAGCCAGAACGCGAAGTACGCCGCGAGAATCCAGGTCAGGACCTTCAAGGCGCGATACTCAACGCCGCCCAGCTCCTCCTCTTGCTCCGGTTTGAGCTCCATGAACCGGCCCTGCAAGCTGTGAGCAACACGCCACACCAACGGAGGTCCAGCAGACCTACCTTGTAATCCAGCGTCGGCTGAAACGAGAGATAGTGATGCTCCGCCGCAAAACTTTCCATCTCCCTCGTGAAGCGGCTGAAGAAATCCCTAACGTGACTCGAACTCCAGGGCGCTGGAAAAGCACCGAAACCCCTCTGATGAGCCGGCCGGTGCCTCGACGGCTTCCTCGACCGGTTTGCGTTCCGATTGTTCGAGCTCTCTGGACGATCTTTCTCAACCAGCTGTCGTCGCCGCTGGATATCCTCCGCGACCTGCCGGCCGGTCCGCGACTCGCTGAGCAACTTCCGGATCTGCTTCGACATGAAGTACCGTCTGACAATCACCACGGAGATGGTCACAATGCTGAGGTGGCCGATGGGCATGAGGACAAACAGCACCGCCTGCTGGAAGTCGGTCAGGCTGCTTAGGTTGACGCTGGCCAGCCCGATGTTGCACATGGCGCTGGTGCTCAGGTAGATCGCATCGATGTAGGCAAGATGGAACTCGGAGGTGCTGCTGCCGTAGAGGATGCCGGAGCCGAGGACAATGACCAGCACGAAGTACAGCAGATGCAGCCGGTAGAAGTTTGGGCGGAAGAGACCTGCGACGACGCTGCTGAGACGCCTGCGGGCCTCGCCAGCGGTCAACGGCATTGTTATCCACGCAAATGCATCCCATCCCCTCGTTGGAGATAGGGCTTGAAAAATTACATTTTGGAGCCGAGACCGTTGAGTGTCGAGGAAGTCGGAGGACAAAACAGATTGAAGCAGAGGTGTTGATGGCTGAGGTCATTCTGAGTAACCATCACGTCGACAGAAGTGAAGCTATGCACCTACTATTGAGCATACTGACAGAAGTCCATTGACTAGATATCTACCACATAGGCAATGCAGACACCAGTTTGTTTCAGCTTCCTATTTTGACATTCCGTTCAAATCAAATTACATGTGCCGTTTTCCCGCGAGATTCCCATCTTTGTGGTATCCCGCCAATCCATCCAGATCGTGTATGCTGTAGGCCGACTGGCTTATGAGCCAAGGCTGGGGAAGTTCTTCTCGTCGACGGTAGGGCCAGCAGCGCCGCCGCCGCCGCCGCCGCGAGATCCGTTGCCACGGCCACCACGGCCACCGCCGCGAACACCACGGCCACGGGGGGCGCCGCCGCGGCCACCACGAGGGCCGTTGGCACCACGAGGGGGCTCGACAAAGCGCAAGTCGACCTCGAGGACGTTCTTCTCCTTGCGCTGCTTCTCGCGCTTGGCCTTCTCCTCCTTGCCCTTGATGTACTGCTGCTCCTCCTCATCGCGCTTCAGCTGCTTCGCGCCGGCCCACTGCTTGTCGGCCTTGTTGCCCTCGTTGGGGACACGGACGGGCTTGGCGCTCAGGTCGCCCTGCGCGGCCTTCTCAGCCTGGTAGGCGGCGAAGGATTTGGTCAGGTCGACGGGCTCCTTGCCCTCCTCGCCGGGGGTCTGCGGCTCGTTCTCGTCGCGCTGGGCGATGTCTTCACCAGCTCTCTCATCATCCCACTCCTTCTGGCCGCCACCGACACCCCAGGACTGCTTGATCTGCTTACGGGTGTCCCTAACATGTGTCAGCTGGTTTCATATCAACCGGTGGCAATGCCCGAAAGGATCGCTTACGTCACACCAGTGCGGGATTGGCGGTCGTTGCGGACACGGCCACCACGGTCGTCACGAGCATTGAAACCGCGTCTCTGGGGCTCCTTGCCCTCGTCAACGGGCTTCTCGCGGTTGCGAAGGGTACCAGCGTTGCGGTCGCGGAAGGCTAATTCGAGGGTCAGCCATCGTCCCAGACGACGCCAAAGCACAATATCATACCAGCCTCGTTGCCCGTCGGACGACCACCGCGGCGAGCGTTGGATCCGGAAAGGTCGGGCTGGGTAGGAGGCTCCTTGGGAGCTTCACGCTTGCCAATACGAGGCACAGGCCGATCTAAAGCCCTTGTCGGGGGCTCTGGCTCTCTGTTGGGGTCGAGTTCAGGGTCATTGCCTGCACAGCACAGACAATAGGTCAGCAATGATGCAATCGTAGACCGGGAACATTCGAGACGCGGGTTTGCGGCAGCGAGGGAAGGAAAAGGGCGACAATACCAAGAAGCTCGTACACATTCTACATGGCCCGTTAGCATTGGATCAACAAACAGCACAGACCAATTGTATCAGTCGATTGCCAGAAAGAATCCCAGGAAAAGATCCGGGCAAAAGAGATACCCTGGGGGGATATTTCGAGAGCGTACCTTGGACCGGACGTCCGCCATGACGCCTGCGAGTGGTGCCTTCCGGGGGAAGGCTCTCTGTTATCGCGGCAACACGGGAAGATAGAAAAGGGGGGAAAGGGAGAGGAGGGCAGAGAAACCTGAAGAGTAGGTAACCGCCTCTCGTGCCGGGTGTGGGAGTTGATGGGAGGGGGGTGAAGGGGGGGGGTAGATGGAAGATGGAGGTGGAGG